>CAXKVI010000002.1:69256223-69385449 GCA_964058755.1 Campiglossa producta
ACTTTATTTTTTTTCAAGTTTCTTCCCTCTCTTTAACAGCTAGGTACGACACGGCCAAACAACCAGTGGTAACAGAACCCAACTCGAGGAGGTGGCTCGAAGGAGGCAAGCGGGCACAGTGCTATCCAGCACACTACTAGTCTTAAGAACCTAGCCTAAGAGACGGCGTGATGGAAATCCCGGGGCTGGTCAGAAGGTTGCGTGTCGCAAGGGGGCCGCATGTTTAGGCGCGATGCCTAAAATATTAAAAAATGTGCCACCCTAATGTTTACTTTCCAATCACCCACACCAAGCCACCCACCGGCATGTGCATGCATGACTATTCGTGTTTTGTCAGCACACACATACATGCAAGTGGGTGCGCATGTGTGGGTCCACCTCCCCTTAAAACCGGAGGATGGTTTTCGGTTCAACGGTTGTCAACGACTTGACAACCGCCTCTTTTTCTGCCAACTGCCAACGGACACACATCAGCCCCAGGACTTCTTATACGTCACAAATAAGGTAATTAAATTAACTTTGTTGACACTCTTGATGTACAATAAACGGCCATTATACTAAACGAGAATTTCGATCTTTTCTTTCTTCCCACTACAAAATATAAATTCGAGCGCGGTGCCTTATCAAAGAGATCAAAATTGTCCTGACGACAATCAAAGACACCCCTCGAATTTATTCATGGTCCTTCGAGCCGGATCAAGGGGTGTCGGACCTACGGCGATTCCGACCCCTTCTAGCGCACGAACGACGATACCAACCTCAACCCAACCTCAAATCATAAAAAGAGTTTTCATGGTTGATCTAATCAAATCTAATCAAAACTAGTCGAGAAATCTAATCGATTTTTTTTTTATTAGTTTTGATTAGATATGCCAATCGTCACTAATCGCGGTTATATTTTTGATTAGTCCTAATCTAATCAAATAGTAATCGATTAGAATAGCCATCTAATCCTAATTAAGCAATTAGGATTAAAAAAAAAAGTTTCTGATCCGATTAGTAATCATTAGGATTACTAATCATTATTCCCCAGCTATGGTTTCGTACCGTGGCACGTTGCCACGATTCAGGCAACCACCCGGAATTGGCATGGCGTAGCCCAAGGTTATTTATAATAAGCGGATTCTTAATCTACTCGTGAATTCGCGTCTTTTGATGCCCCACTTCCCCTTTTGGACACAATTTCGTAGGGGACCCTAAACTGCACTACTACCTTAAGTTTTAAATATGTCACATATGCGGTTTTGAATATTTGTATATTTGTAATTTAAGTCTTTGAATTTACAAAATTCTTACAGACTATAAGTAATAATTAATAATTAATTAATGACTAATTAAATTTGCATGTCCTGAAGTGTGATCAACACCCGTAGAACTGAAAAACAAATTGAATTAAGAACAGGCCCTCATGATGGGGGCATTTGCGGCATAAATAGGTCTAGAAAAACCAATCCTAAGAGTTTCAATATGTCGAAAATTCCTGCATGGGACATTGAAGTGAATTTTGCTTAGAAGTGCTGGACAATCATCAATCCCGAAGATTATACCAATTACACTGCTCTACACACATTCTTTCTTATGAACCAAATAGACTTTTTCGGAAAGTGGACAAAAAATAAAAATACACGTGTATCGGCGATTTTCATGTACACGTCAGAATTTCTTTTTTCATAAAAAAAATTTTCAACTTTTTTGGAAAATTTTTCCAAACATTTTTGAGTATGCAGTTTTGTAGCCCATACAATTTTACTCTAAGAATGTGCATGTTATAACTCCCTTCAAATTTTCCCTGAATTATTAGAATTTTTCTTTCAGGGGTGTTGAGTTTTTTCCTCCATACAAAAGTATATTTAGTTTGTGACTTGTATGGAAGAAAATACTCAACACCATTGCCAAAAAAATTCTAAAAAATCAAGTTTAATTTTTAGCGAGTTCTAACTTGCACATTCTGAGAGTAAAATTTAATGGGCTACAAAACTGCATACTCAAAAATTTTCTGAAAATTCTGCCAAAAAATTTCAAAATTTATGTACACGTCAGAATAATTTTATGTACATACATACATAAAAAAAAGACTAACGTGTACATGAAAATCGCCGATACACGTGTATTTTTATTTTTTGTCCACTTTCCAAAAAAGTCTATTTAGTTCATAGGACAGAAAAAAAGTTCGTTTTTGTACCGCAGTGTTATAAAACAACACGACAAAATGGATCTTCTACCTTCAAGTGTATGGAGTTCGATCAATAAGCATCTCGCTTGATGGTAAGGGGTCCGTAAGATTCAGCGATCGGAGAGCAAATCGTAAAAAAAAACTTTTTACACTCTTTCTATACGTTTTGAGCGTCCAACTTGATAGGGTCTCCAAATGACGGCAGCATATTCCAGCCTCGATCTGACAAAAGCACAGTAAAGTGCCTTGAAAGTGTGAGGGTTTGTGAATGCAGAACAGTTTTTACGAATAAATGCAGACATAGCATAAGATCGAGCTATTACATGGTTGACATGGGTGGAGAAGCTAAATTTAGAGTCGAAGAAAACACCTAAGTCTTTAATTTCCTCTACCGATTCAAGGGCATGGCCTGCAATGTTATATGAGGTACGTACATTATTAACAGATTTTGAGAACGTAATGTGGAAACATTTTTTCAGGTTTAGAGTTAAACGATTTAAAAGACACCAGTTTTGTAAATTAAGAGGGTCTAATTGTAGCCTTTCAGAATCACTAGGGCTTGTTATGAAAGCAAAAATGTTTAAATCATCAGCGTATAATAAGAAGTCCGCGAAAGAAAAGCAAGAGCCAATATCATTAATAAATAAAATGAAGAATAGGGGCCCCAAAATGCTTCCTTGCGGGACTCCCGAAGAAGCAATAAATGGCCGGGATGTGGCATTGTTTACATCGACTACACAACGTCTATTAGACAGGTAAGATTCCATCCACAGCAAAAATGTGGAATGAAAGCCCAGCGCCGTCAGCTTTGCCAGGAGTATCCGGTGAGAAACCTTGTCGAAAGCCTTTGAGAAATCGGTGTAAATCGTGTCAACTTGCAATCTATTAAGAAAAGCAGAGATGCAGTATTCACTGAAAATTGACAAGTTGGTAACGGAGGAGCGATTTGGGACGAACTATGGTGATTGTCCGAGATTAGGCCTTTTACCGCAAAATATATTTTAAAACTTATGGCGGCGAAATACCAACAGGTTATCACAACCTCTAACGAGATTTTTAGCCGAGGTTCTCTTTCCAACTTGTGGTGTGTTGCTTTTGAGTTTTTCCTACAAGTTGGCGGGACCTACAGTTTTTTGCCGACTCCGAACGGCACTTGCAAAGCAAATGAATTTTTTGCTGAGAAGCTTCTCATGGCAGAAATACACCCGGAGAGTTTTCCAAACTACTGCCGAGGGGCGACACCGTTTAGAAAAATTATTTTTCTAAATAATTTTTTATGTTACTTTTGCCGGGCATCGAACCGCCACGACTTGGTGTAGAAGGCCGAACACTTAACCGCTACATCGCTACATCGTTTACTATTATTTCGAAAAGCTTAGAAACAGAAGAGAGCTTTGAGATCGGCCTATAATTGCGAACATAATTTTTATTACCACTCTTAAATATTGGCGTTACTGAGGTCATCATCCAGTCATCAATAAACGTTCCGGAGGCCAGAGAGTTTTTAAAGATAACTGTAAGAGGCTCAGCTAAACACAAACAGTTTTTTAGCAGTATAGCTGAAAGCCCATCTGAGTCCGTCTTCGTAGGTTTCAGCTTCTGAATACCATTCACAACATCCGTAGCAGATATTCGTAAAGAGCCGAAATTTAGAGCCGAGGCACTAAAAGGAGGAAAACTGGAGGATGAGTGAGAGTCTGCTTCAAAATTTGAGCAGAAAAAATCAGCAAAAAGGTTCGCCGAATCTGCAGCACTATTCGCAAACGTATCGTTGAAAAAAACATTATTTGGGATAGATGAGCAAGCCTTCTTGGGCTCGATGAAACGCAAGAAAGCTTTTGAGTTCGACATTATATTGTTCTCAAAACTCAGAATATAGTTTCTGTATAAGAATTTATTCAGGCAGTTGAATTCCTTCAAATATAATTGAAATTTTGAATGGTACGCAGGTTCCCCCGTCGTGTTGAACTTTTTTAAAAACTTGTTTTTCATATTCCTTAAATGTTTAAGCCTCTTGGTATGCCAGGGCGTCCTATATCTTCTTTTTTTAAAAATAGGGACATGCTGCAAACACAAGTTTTAAATTATAGTTTTAAAATAATGAAAGCATGAAGTAACATCATTATCACGGAAGGCATCAAACCAATCAATGCTAACCAAGGCATCATTAAAAATAGAGAAATTGCAAGCAGTGTAGTTGAATTCCATTACAGGGATATCAGAAATTTCTGCAAATTCATAAAACTCTAGTTTGAGAGAAATAGGAACGTGATGCATATCAGCCTGAGAGATTGGTGTAATGCATTCAGATAATGTAGAGTTAACATTGTTTGAAATAAATACTAAGTCTAAGATTATATTTAGCCTATTACATAGACCATTGATTTGAACTAAATCAACGCTTAAAAAAGTGTCAATAGTATGAATCTCGGCTGAAGAATTGACATTAGAGGCCATAAAAACAGCCGTGTTTTCAATAAGAGACCAATTGAGGAGCTTCAAACCAAAACGCAATAAGTGTACACTAATTCAGTATATATTTATTGCATTTTGGGTTGAAGCTCCTCAATTTAAGTTACATAAATTGAAATCCCCAAGGACACAAAGATTATTGTCACCTACAACATTCGAAGAAAGAGAAAGAACATTATCCGCATGTGCAATATATATACTATCTGCACTATTCGGGAGGGATGTACGAGGCGCACAAATACAAAATTCCAGAGGAGCCATGAACACGGACACAGAGCTGATCAATAAGTGTATCCGAGTTAGCAAGTGTTACCAATGCCGCTTGGAACTTTCTACGAACAGCAATGAGAACACCCCCTCCTCTGGAGCAACCCGTTTTAACACTATCCCGGTCCTTACGGAAAACGTCATACTGATTTGGATCAAAAATTTCACTACTAAAGAAATTATCGTTCAGCCAAGATTCCACCCAAACCCAAATATCATAGTCTAAAAAAGAGCTGAACGTAAATACTGCCGAACATTTAGTCCGAAGACCAGATATATTTTGAAAATAAATTTTTAAGAACTTAAAATTTAAATAATTATTAAAATTAGGTACAGCAGCAGCATCATGAGGCAACTCGGGTTGCACCAAAGGAACGAAAGGGTTTCGCTGTGACGTTCGCCAGCCAGATTTCAGATTTTAAAACCGTGTCCGATATATCTTCGGGCACGCCAAGCTTAAAATTTACCCATTTTAACATGTGTGGCTCAACACCCTTTTTTATTAATTTAAAGCAGACCAGGTCTTTTTTGTTAACGGAAGCATAATCGGCAAGGTAATCCAAAATATTTTCTTCAGTAACCGTATTCATAAAAGACGAAATGTGCAACCATATCATGCGTCTAAAATCATCACGTCGCACAGCGGCCAAATTTGCATTTGAACTTGAGCCAACAACCATATTGGGCGATTTCTTTCGTTTAGTGACATTCGCCGCAACAGTATCAGTAATTAAATTCTGTGAAATTTTATTATTATTATTGCTGTTCTTCTTCTTGCGATTTATAACTGTTTTCCAATCGGAGTCATCAACATCGATATCAGTAACATCATCAGATACAGAGATTAAATCAGTAACATTTACATTTACTTTATCAAGTACCATGTTAGCATTAGTTACGGAGCTGGTCTCAATAGGGCTATTGTCTTGAGTGTTATTTGTACTGTCAGATAGCGAAGCACTCAAAAACAAATTAGAAGTGCTAGCATTGCTATTGCTATTGTTAGCACCAACAACACTTGCACAGACATCTTTGGTTAACATACCATCAACAGCATTATTTAAAATATCACACGATTGAAAGCGAGAGTCAGGCATCGGCAGTTTTAATTTAATAAAATCAAGATCAGCTTTCAAGTCTTTAATGCCATTAGCAACAACAATGTGATTTTCACAAAACAATGCACTCATAGAGCGCAGCTCCGCATGCAGGTCATTCACTTGAGAACGCAGAAATTTGTTTTCATCAACAATCGCACTTAATTTTAAAACCAGTTCTTGCTACCGCACACACAAAGATCGTTGTTATTGTTATTAGCATGACGCTCAAAGCTGGAGTTGTTATCAACAACAATATCGACAAGATGATTTCCCGAATTTATGTTAGGCGCGGGGGGTGGAGAACGAAAAGAACTTCGACGCGCTCTCTCACAAGCTTTGCAGTAAAATGAAATGTTGGATTTCGTTTAATACTCCAAATCTAATCTAATCTTGGCTTGCGTCATAATGACGCTTAACCGCCTAGGCGATTTTGGCCGTTTCGTATCAATGCACGCCAGTCATTCCTTTTTACCGATAACTGAGGCCAATTGGAAACCCCAAGGGAGTTCAAGTCATCCTCCAGCTGTTGTTTCCATCTCAGTCGAGGTCTCCCCTATCCTCTGCTGCCGAATTCGGGTGTCGATAGGAAAACTTTCTCTGCGGATGCTTCTTTGTCCATTCGCATAACATGACCCAGCCAGCGGAGCCTTTGGGCTTTAATCCGCTGAACTATGGTCAGGTATGGGTAAAGCTAGTACAGCTCATCGTTAAATTTCCTTTGATACTCCCCGTTGGCATCACGGGAAGGACCATAAATCTTCCGGAGAACTTTTTATACTCCAAGGGCCATCTCATCTTCTCTTGACACTGTCCATGATTCCGAGCCGTACATCAGGACTGGTATGATGAGAAACTTATAGAGCGTGATCTTTGTTTGTCGAAAGAGGACTTTACTTCTCAATTGCCTACTTAGTCCAAAGTAAGACTTGTTGGCAAGGGTGATTCTCCGTTGGATTTCTAGACTGATATTATTTTCGGTGTTAATGCTGGTTCCCAAATAGACGACGTCTCTCACCGTTTCAAACTTGTAGCTATCAACGGTGACTTGGCTGCCAAGGCGCAGGTTCGCCGATTCTTTCTTTGATGACAGCAAATACTTCGTATTGTCCTCGTTCACCGCAAGACCCACTTTTTTCGCTTCCTAATCCAATCCAGAGAAAGCAGCGCTTACGGCGCGGCTGTTAAGGCCAATGGTATCAATATCATCGGCATACGCCAGCAATTGCACGCTCTTGTAAAAGATTGTGCCATTGCGGTTTAGCTCTGCGAAATATCTTCCCCAGCATCAGGTTAAAGAAATCGCACGAAAGGGAGTCGCCCTGTCGGAAGCCTCGTTTGGTTTCAAATGGCTCAGAGAGGTCTTTCCCGATTCTGACGGAGCTGTTGGTTTTGCTCAACGTCATTTAGCAAAGCCGTATAAGCTTTGCAGGGAAGTTAAATTCAGACATGACGGCATACAGGCAACTCCTTTTTGTGCTGTCAAAAGCGGCTTTAAAATCGACAAAGAGATGGTGAGTGTCGATTCTTTTATCATGGGTCTTCTCCAGGATTTGGCGTATGGTGAAAATATGGTCGATGGTAGACTTAACAGGTCTAAAGCCAAACTGATAAGGTCCAATCAGTTTGTCTACGATGGGCTTCAGTTTTTCACACAATACGCTAGAAAGAACCTTATATGCTATATTAAGAAGACTGAT
Source organism: Campiglossa producta (assembly GCA_964058755.1). NCBI lineage: Eukaryota > Metazoa > Arthropoda > Insecta > Diptera > Tephritidae > Campiglossa > Campiglossa producta. The sequence continues at coordinate 69,263,933 of CAXKVI010000002.1, forward strand.
TCCGCGGTAGTTGGTGGGGTTATCGGGATCGCCTTTCTTGTGGATTGGGCAGAGCACACTTAAATTCCAATCTGGAGGCATGCACTTATCTGACTTTGTTCTGCATAAGAGCTGATGCATGCTTTTTACCAGCTCTTCGCCTCCGTGTTTGAACAGCTCGGCGGGTAGTCCGTCTTTCCCAGGCGATTTGTTGTTTTTGAGCTGGGATATAGCTATCCTCACTTCATCATAGTCAGGTGGTGGGACGACCTTTCCCTCGTCAGGGATTGGGGTACCGGGTTCGACGTCTCCCTCGCAATTTAACAGTGAGGAGAAGTGCTCCCTCAATAATTTAAGTACATTCTGTACGTCGGTTACCAGGTCGCCGTTATTGTCCTTACAGGAACTTAGATCTTTTCATAGAATTTTCGGGCATCATTCCTGTCAGCCAGCATCTCAAGGCTCGCTGAAACCCTATAGTGGCCTCAGCGGCGGTACGCAATGAGTGAGAGATATGTTTCCATTGCTCGGTTACATCGTTAGGTCGAGGATTGCCCTCTGATAGCTGGTGTGAGAGTCGAGTCGCACGTCCAGAATGGTGGAGCTGTGTCTGCCGTCGCTCATGACATGATCAATCTGGTTTCTAGTTCTTTACTCCAAATCAGCTGGAAAAATTTGAACACATTGCCACCAACTTAATTAATCTCTACCCCCGATACCCTAATCCCGTAGCTAAAATACAGTGACAACACTAACGGGAACAACCTAATACAAAAAGTAGGCGGGTAACCCAGTGAAGACGGTGGGGTTACAGACTGTTCACAACACTATTTAGCAAATCTACAACCACAAACATTAGTTTTGTGGTGCACCCGAGGTGAGGTCCAACCAAAAGGTCACGAACCCGCTCGCACAGTCCCCGAGATGCCGGGGACAACTTTAACCCGCCAAGTGACTGGGCTCTGGGTGCGGGACGCTTAAAGGATGGGATGACACACAAATGGTACAGTCACAACTACGGTACTTAATTAGCCGGAGTGTGTTCCGGCTCCGAGCTTCTGCGGTGTCCACCACGACACCACCACCAATATTTAAGAACTCTATTTTCCCGCTGGAAAATACACTAATATTTCCCTAACACTCCCGCACTATCGTAACAACCGACACGGCACAAATGTTCTATTTTTAATTATTTACACTACGGTAACTTCCTTTTAAAATTTAATTACTCTTAACGCGCACGATATCACCGAGAACGAGGTTCTTGCCTTCACAGATAGAATAAATCTGACGAGCACCTGTAAGCCAGGCTGCAGGCTACGCGCCAGCACATATTCCTGCCAACATGATCATAGGCGTGTGTGTGGGTGACCACCCGGTCGCGCCAAACCGCCATCCGCGATGCTCTCGGTCGCCCCGTCCAATGATACACAACCACACACATTGTGTAGATATGTATGAAAATATGTAAGCACAATTGCTCAAATAAAAGAAAAATTATGATTTGCGAGCACTAAAAAAAGCACGTCTAAACAGCACGACGGTTCGAATCGTGTGGGTTTTGCACCCACATTTTCTTCTTTTGGATGTTGTAACCGTAACAATTACACTGTTATGGCGCCATTTCCACTTTGGTCACTCAACGATTTTGGTGATATTGCACTTGGGTGTATGCAATAAAGCCATATGGTTTAATTTCTCGATTCATTGAGATATAAGGCCATATGGCTCTATTGCCTATGGCTTTATAACACTGCACCAACTTGAAATCATACTTAATTTTAACTACGACTAAGGGCCATAGCCTTTTATTGGGTTCGACGTCTCCCTCGCAATTTAGCAGTGAGAAGTGCTCCCTCAATAATTTAAGTACATTCGGTGACCAGGTCGCCGTTATTATCCTTACAGGAACTTAGATCTTTTCATAGAATTTTCGGGCATCATTCCTGTCAGCCAGCATCTCAAGGCTCGCTGAAACCCTATAGTGGCCTCAGCGGCGGTACGCAATGAGTGAGAGATATGTTTCCATTGCTCGGTTACATCGTTAGGTCGAGGATTGCCCTCTGATAGCTGGAGTGAGAGTCGAGTCGCACGTCCAGAATGGTGGAGCTGTGTCTGCCGTCGATCATGACATGATCAATCTGGTTTCTAGTTCTTTACTCCAAATCAGCTGGAGGAATTTGAACACATTGTCACCAACTTAATTAATCTCTACCCCCGAGACCGTAATCCCGTAGCTAAAATACAGTGACAACACTAACGGGAACAACCTAATACAAAAAGTAGGCGGGTAACCCAGTGAAGACGGTGGGGTTACAGACTGTTCACAACACTATTTAGCAAATCTACAACCACAAACATTCGTTTTGTGGTGCACCCGAGGTGAGGTCCAACCAAAAGGTCACGAACCCGCTCGCACAGTCCCCGAGATGCCGGGGACAACTTTAACCCGCCAAGTGACTGGGCTCTGGGTGCGGGACGCTTAAAGGATGGGATGACACACAAATGGTACAGTCACAACTACGGTACTTAATTAGCCGGAGTGTGTTCCGGCTCCGAGCTTCTGCGGTGTCCACCACGACACCACCACCAATATTTAAGAACTCTATTTTCCCGCTGGAAAATACACTAATATTTCCCTAACACTCCCGCACTATCGTAACAACCGACACGGCACAAATGTTCTATTTTTAATTATTTACACTACGGTAACTTCCTTTTAAAATTTAATTACTCTTAACGCGCACGATATCACCGAGAACGAGGTTCTTGCTTTCACAGATAGAATAAATCTGACGAGCACCTGTAAGCCAGGCTGCAGGCTACGCGCCAGCACATATTCCTGCCAACATGATCATAGGCGTGTGTGTGGGTGACCACCCGGTCGCGGCAAACCGCCATCCGCGATGCTCTCGGTCGCCCCGTCCAATGATACACAACCACACACATATTGCCATCACTTAGCGGCCACTTCGATGCGCCACAACAAGAAGAAGGCGATGACATCCCTATCGGTGTATTTTCGCGATCAACTTCTCTTTGCTATCTCTTTTACTGGTGGTGGGGTGGGGAACAACGCTAGTGCAGTACAGCACAAAAACACACTCACGTACATGCTGCCCAATTACCGGCACAATAGAAAATGAGTAGCTGCCTTTAGGGTTCACTCTCCGCGGGGAGCATAGGAGAATAGGTAAAGGAGAGTGAAACAATACAAAGAAAATTTGCTCTGCCAGTGCGTGAAGCGCAGAGAAAAGTAATGCCAGATTAGGAAACTTTTGTCGCGATCAGACCGCGACAACATGGAAGATGGAAAAGTTCACTGCAGCCAGCACACTGTATTGACTGCTGAGCACGGTCAACTCTATGGCCACAGCAACACGGCATTTTAGATATGTATGAAAATATGTAAGCACAAATGCTCAAATAAAAGAAAAATTATGATTTGCGAGCACTAAAAAAAGCACGTCTGAACAGCACGACGGTTCGAATCGTGTGGGTTTTGCACCCACATTTTCTTCTTTTGGATGTTGTAACCGTAACAATTACACTGTTATGGCGCCATTTCCAACGATTTTGGTGATATTGCACAGGGTGTATGCAATAAAGCCATATGGTTTAATTTCTCGATTCATTGAGATATAAAGCCATATGGCTCTATTGCCTATGGCTTTATAACACTGCACCAACTTGAAATCATACTTAATTTTAACTACGACTAAGGGCCATAGCCTTTTATAGAGCATTATCTCCTTAAATTGGCATTTTTAATTTCTTTTCTTTTATTTTATTTTTTAATTTTATTTTGTTTTGTCTTATTTCTTTTTACTTAATTTTTTTTAATCTTATTTTAATTTATTGTAATTTCTTTTGTTTTAAATTATTATTTTTTCCTTATTTTTTTCATTTCTTTTTCTAAATTTTAGTTTATTTTTTTATTTGGTTTTATTTAATTATTTTGTTTACTTTATTTTATTTTATTTTATTTTATATTATTTATTTTATTCCTTTTTATAGAAATTATATATTTTTTTTTTAATTTTATTTAGTTGTTTTTTATTTTACGTAATTTTATTTTAATTTAATTTACTTGGTTTATTGTATTTTATTATACAAATTTTACTTTACACATACATTTTTACTTTTTATTAATTTTTTTTTATTTTACTTAACCTAATTAGACCATCGGTCTAAATATATCGGTCGTCCCTCGTAGAAAATCTAAGTATCTGCCGCGCTATTACTTTTTTATCTTTATGCCGATAACATGAATGTAGGCATTCGGTGGCGGTACAGAGCTGCTATTTATCTAATCTCTTGTTCACTTCTTTTCCGAATATACGAGCACCATCACCAGCCACTCCAGGTAAGGTACCTAATTTGCATATTATTTTCACTTTCGCAATTTCCATACATTACTTGCCATATATTTGTATTTCCATGAAATATTAATTGTACACATTAATTATCCCATAATTAATTGTTTACTTAGTTTTCAATAAAGCACTGATTGTATTGTTTGCATTGAAGTAGAAGTGTTTATTTCTTCTTCTCACTCGTTTTACTTATTTTCTTTCGTTGCATATTATTACGTGCGAGCACCCACGAATCACCCGTAACATTAGTCCTTCGAGCCGGATATGAACCAGAGACCTATGTTTCATTTCATTACATTTTACTTAATTTAAATTAATTTTTTTTATTTATTTTTATTTTGTTTCAATTTTTTTTTTTCTTTTTATTTTTTTCTACTTTATTTTATTTTATGTTGCTTGATTTTTATTTCATTTTATTTAATTTTTTTATTTAACTTTATTTTATTCTATATTTTTTTATTTAATATTTTTTTATATTTTTTTTTTATATAAAAATCTGTTTTTTTGAGAAAAATTTACCCACGCGCTGCAGGAACCAGACAAGCCGACATATGTTTCGATGATACTGGAATTACATCTCTTCATGGACTTTTCTTCCCGGCATTGTGAGAGTCGAACTCACAACACTGTAGTGACTTGTATGCTAGAAGGTCTAACACCTTAGGCCACTACCCAGCTTGAAGGTAAACCCTTCTCAGTGTCCATTTATGCATATATTTATACTTCCATATAGAACATTTCTTTAATTTCAATGCTAACTTATATGAAAGATTTGCGAATTTTTAGGACTTGGTGTGAAACCTATGAAAGAATTTTCTATGCTTAATGCACGAATATTTTTTCATTTAAACATTTAAACTCTTTGTTGCTTTTGACTTGTAGTCTATTGCTGTAAATACCGACGGTATTGTGAAGCAATTTTCGGGATTGTATGAAAATCTGTTTTTTTGAGAAAAATTTACCCACGCGCTGCAGGAACCAGACAAGCCGACATATGTTTCGATGATACTGGAATTACATCTCTTCATGGACTTTTCTTCCCGGCATTGTGAGAGTCGAACTCACAACACTGTAGTGACTTGTATGCTAGAAGGTCTAACACCTTAGGCCACTACCGACGGTATTTACAGCAATAGACTACAAGTCAAAAGCAACAAAGAGTTTAAATGTTTAAATGAAAAAATATTCGTGCATTAAGCATAGAAAATTCTTTCATAGGTTTCACACCAAGTCCTAAAAATTCGCAAATCTTTCATATAAGTTAGCATTGAAATTAAAGAAATGTTCTATATGGAAGTATAAATATATGCATAAATGGACACTGAGAAGGGTTTACCTTCAAGCTGGGTAGTGGCCTAAGGTGTTAGATCTTCTAGCATACAAGTCACTACAGTGTTGTGAGTTCGACTCTCACAATGCCGGGGAAGAAAAGTCCATGAAGAGATGTAATTCCAGTATCATCGAAACATATGTCGGCTTGTCTGGTTCCTGCAGCGCGTGGGTAAATTTTTCTCAAAAAAACAGATTTTCATACAATCCCGAAAATTGCTTCACAATACCGTCGGTATTTACAGCAATAGACTACAAGTCAAAAGCAACAAAGAGTTTTTTTTATATATATATATATATTTTTTTTTTTTTTTTTTTTTTATATTTTTTTTTTTTTTTTTTTTTTTTTTAAGTTTTTTACTTTGCGAATATCAGTTGTAAATATAAATAGTCAATTTACAAGTATTAAATCTTATTTTCAATAGACGCTTTCGCATTTATATACGACCCTTTCTCAAATACAACTGGAAATGGTGTAGTTTTCATTATTATATTGACGTTTACGTCGTTACGTTTTACGTTACCAATCAAGCTTTTCCTCATTAAAATATGCAGTAAACTCTTGCCTTATAGCTTCAGATCCACATCTATACGTTTGGTTCGATGCAACAGGGTTCATATTTCCGGAAACAGTTGCATTTGATAGGACGCTATTTTCTGTCAAAAAGTTATGAAGAACGCAGCAGGCAAGGGTAATACTTTGGACTGTGTCCACCTTCAAATTTTTTGGGGCAAGCAGGATTCGAAATCTGTTTGCGGCCATACCAAACGAAAGCTCAGCAACCTGCCTAGCGCGAGAAAGCCGTTTGTTGAAATATTGCTCTTCCGTGGAGTTCGAATGGTAAGGGTATGGCTTTGATGTGCATTGTCTTTGCGCCCTTTTAATACCCTAGCAGACTACAGCTTCATAACCTAAAAATGTCTACACATTTCTGGTTTATTCGTGCAACAGTGTTCTCGAAACGTTTATCTAGCGTCATCTCCTCTTTGTGCAACATTCGCAAATATGCGAGTTGCCTCTCCCTCTCTCGCTCTTGCGTCATGTATCTAAACAGCTGTAGGTGTGGTAGTGACCCTAGTGGTGGAAATACGCTAGTGGCGGGGGATGAGCGCACAATGGGCTGGAATCTGGAAAAAGCGGTCAAAAATCAATAACTCGAGAAATAATATATATATCTATACCAAATTTTGCACCTTGCTCTATATATAACTAGACTACGTGGTTGTCGAAAATGGGCGAAATCGGACAATAACCACGCCCACTTTTTAAACATGAAAATATCGAAAAATTGAAAAGATATAGAAAATACCGAGAAAAAATATACGTATCGCAAATTTATTTTGTACGTGGCTCTGTTTATACCTAGGCTTTGTTGTTGCGGAAAATTACCGAAATCGGACAATAGGTTAGGTTAGGTTCAAGTGGCTGCCGCAGAGGCACACCTAGGCCAGTATTAAAAGGCCCGTAATAAAAATATTTTGTTTTCAATTCGTTATTCAAAAGTTTAAATGTTTTTAGATCAACGAAAAGCTTTTCATTTCATTGAAACCAAAATCAAAATCTCCAAAAATTTTGTTTATTTGGATTGTTTGAGTCAGAGTATATTATTCCATACAAAAAAAAAAAATTGCTCAAAAAATTACTCAAACTTCGAAATATCAAATGGAAACGAAAATTCTTGATTTTGTTTTTGATGCTAGCAAAATCGAAATTTTTTTAAATAATTTTTTTTGATAACGTTACTTTCAAAAAAATTTTGTTTATTTTGTTGTGCAACCTTACTATTAATATGGAGATTTCTCTTCTCCTTAGGGCATAAATTTGTTTTGATCTTTTATGATCCCATTTCGGCCAGGTTTCTTTGGATATCCGGCATCCTAGAGATTGCAGCCATCTTTCGTTGGCTTGGCGGAGTGTGTATTCCTTCAGTATAAGCTTACATGTGGCAAACGGCATACCTAAGCGCTCTTATCGCGAAGAACCTGCTTGGTCGTGCCCTGCCTCGCAAGTTCGTCTGCCCTACAATTTCCCTCAATGTCCCTATGCCCCGGGACCCATGTGAGGTTAACGCGATTCTGTTGGGCCATCTCTTGTAGAGATCGACGACAGCTGAGCGTCAGTTCAGAGTTGAACGAGTAAGAGCCAAGGGATTTGATGGCCGCCTGGCTGTCGCTGAATATAAAAATGTCCTGTCTGATAGTGTGTTGGCCTATCCAAGCCGAGGCGTCCATGATTGCTGAAACTTCAGCCTGGAAGACACTGCAGTGATCAGGTAGTCTGAAGGAGAGCTCAAGGTTCAGATCCTTTGAATAAACCCCTCCCCCAACTCTGCCGTCTAACTTCGAGCCATCAGTATAAATGGAAGAGCCGCCATGAGTGACGGGACTCCGATCCGTGCTCTCCCATCCTTCCCTGCTGGGAATGTTGATTTTAAAACCGCTATCTTCGACTGTTGTGGTCGCACAGCGATCTGTGCTCAGCGGAAGAAAGCTATAGGATCCCAAAATACAGGCGTGTCCAGTAGTGCTTGCGCCCCAGCCGGACGTTTCCCTTAGACGCAGAGCCGATGCTGCTGCTACTCGGTGCCTTCCAGATCGAGTGGCAAAATGCCAAGAATGGCCTGGAGTGCTTCATTGGGCGTTGTTCTTAACGCACCGCTTATACAGAACATGCAAGATCTGTGTACTTTACCTAGCAGATTAAGGTTTGTTGCCTTGCTCAGCGCAGGCCACCATACCACAACTCCATAGAGCATGATTGGTCGAATGATTGCAGTGTAGATCCATTTGCATATTTTGGGGCTGAGCCCCCATTTCTTTCCACTGGCTCTTTTGCACGTGTAGAGTGCAATACACGCTTTCTTCTGGCGCTGAAGAACATTCTCCTTCCAGGTTAGTTTCCTATCCAGAACTGTGCCCAAGAACTTGGCTTTGTCAGCCAAGTTCAGGTGCACGTTATTCAGTTTTGGTAGTATTAGCGGTGGTATCTTATAGCGGTTGGTGAAAAGGACCAGTTCTGCTTTTCCCGGGTTGATGCTCAGTCCGCAGCGCGAGCACCATGAGGAAACCTCTCTCAGTGCTACTTGCATCAAGTCGCACAGGGTTTGTGGGAATTTGCCCCTGTATACTATAGCTAAGTCATCTGCATATGCCACTACCTTCCCGCCCCCCCCCCCCCCAGCTTGTGTCTCGCAGCATCGAGTTGACAGTGAGGTTCCATAGAAGCGGGGAGAGAACACCACCCTGAGGCGTTCCCCTTGTGACATAGCGTGATAAGTCAACCGAGCCCAGTGATGAAACTATTAGTCTACCCCTTAGCAGTTGATCAATAAGTCCAATAAGAGACCTGCTTATGCCCAGACTTGTTAAAGCCACAAGACAGTACTCCTTTTCATACAGCGATTTTTCAATAACAGAAACTAGGCTGTGAAGCGCAGTTTCTGTATCAATAGTAGAGGAGAGGTAGTCATTTATTATCCTCTCGAAGGTCTTGAGCACAAAGGATGAGAGACTGATCGGCCTATAGTCCTTGGGCTCGTAATGAGACGCCTTCCCCGCCTTAGGAATAAACACTACCGTGGCACTTCTCCAGGAGCACGGAATGTAGCTAAGAGCCAGGCAGGCTGTATAGAGAAATACCAGCCATTTGGCTGATGTCTCCAGCGTGTTTATGAGTTGTGCGGGAATAATCCCGTCTGGCCCGGCAGCCTTGAACGGTTCGAAGCTTTTAACCGCCCACCTAACCTTTTCCTCCGTGATAGGTATGTGTACAGCCAGGTTTGTTGTAGGTGCAATAACCACGCCCACTTTTTAATCATGAAATATCGAAAAATTGAAAAGACATAGAAAATATCGAGAAAAAATGTATATATCGCAAATATATTTTGAACGTGGCTCTGGTTATACCTAGGTTTTGTTGTTGCGAAATCGGACAATAACCTCGCCCACTTTTTAATAATGAAAATATCGAAAAATTGGAAATATATTTGGTATTTTTGATTTTAGAGTTATTAGGACCACTTAAAGGAAAAAATTCATTGTATTTTTTATACTTTTCGTTTGTTAATTCTTTTTAATTTTTAATTTTTTTTACATTTTAATTTTAAATTTTTCTTTTTTTTTTAATTTTTTATACATTATCGGAAATATATTTTGTATTTTTGTTTTTAGAATTATTAAGGGAAAGTAAAGGAAGCAATTCATTTGCTTTTTTATACTTTTCGGTTGTGCTTGTCTTTTTTAATTCTTTTTAGTTTTTAATTTTTTTTAAACTTTTTAATTTTTTTAAACTTTTTTTTTTAACTTTTTAATTTCAAAATTTTTTTTTTACTTTTTAAATTTTTTATACATTATTGCAAATATATTTTGTATTTTTGTTTTTAGAATTATTAAGAAATGACACAATTCATTTGCTTTTTATACTTTTCGTTTTTTCTATTCTTTTTTAATTTTTTTTTTACAGAAAACTAAAAAAATTAATTTTTGTGTAATTTCACACATTTCAAAGTTGAGCTTGTTAAATTCGAAAAAGCGTTACTCTTCAGTTGTAAGAACGAGTTTGTCCAAAGCCGAAAAAAATTGCGTTGTTTCTTGGTCATCGCCATCATCACTGCCATCGTTATTATTAGTGTCATGATTGTCTTCGCTATTTAGTACATCTAATATCTTTGTGCTATAAATTTCTGGTGTTGAAAGTAATCCATTAACTGCTGATGGTAATGGATTTTTTTTTTTTAAAACGCGAGCATAAATTATTACTGGCTATATTTGGATCTGATGTGTCCATAGAGCCGTAAAAAATATCGTGCATCATAGCTATTCGGCTACATCTTCGGCTGTTTCGGTCTGATAACGTTTATGGTTTTTGTTTCGCGCTTCGGATGATTCTTCTGCAAGCATTCCTACAGGTGAAATACTATTTTCAATGATCGTGGAGCCGTGAATTAATATTTTATGCACTGTAGCAGGCATGAAGTTCCAATGGTAATATTCTAAATAAATTTTTGCCGTCTGGTGACACAATACATTAAATTTTTAGATGGCAAGACAAAGTCATTAAGATGGTTGAAAAGTTAGTGACTAGTTGTGTATTTAAATTTAAGCATTTCGCGAAGAGTTCTGGATTTTGGAATACTCGGCGAGCTGTGTTACCATCATTTGTGGTTCCAGAGCCACCATCCTTCGGCTTGTCCACTTTAAGTCCAAATTGTTTCCACAATATGTCTTTTATTTCAACTTTTCTACGCGAATATTCTGCTTTGTCAGCTTGATTTACAACCCTCCACTTTTGTATATTTATCCTGTACGAAATATGCAAACAACATTCTCAAACCTTAATCCAGGCATGCAACGCGCTAATGCCATGTTGCAGTGAATTAGTTATTGGCAAGCATGCATCTGTTCCAATATTTGACAGATCATTAAATTGTTTTGGTGTTGCATGACAAATTGGACAGGATTGTGATGATATTGTATCAGTAATTGCATTGAGAACTTTGCCATCTATATGTGTCATGTGTAAAGAAAAATGTACGTGTAAATTAATATTATCTACTTTAACCTTTAAGAACTCGAGTTTTTCAATTTTGTCGTCTATAAATTTCTTTTGTAATCGGATACACTCAGCTGTTTCCTTCATCCACTTAAGTGCTATTGGGCGACAGAATTTTTCAGATTGGGAAATTGCGTTATTCCACAAAATGGTTCCACTTGAAGTTACTAATCTTAAAGGAACGCAGGGACCTACAGTTTTTTGCCGACTCCGAACGGCACTTGCAAAGCAAATGAATTTTTTGCTGATAAGCTTCTCATGGCAGAAATACACCCGGAGAGTTTGCCAAACTACTGCCGAGGGGCGACCCCGTTTAGAAAAATTCTTTTTCTAAATAATTTTTTATGTTACTTTTGTCCGGTATCGAACCGCCACGACTTGGTGTAGAAGGCCGAACACTTAACCGCTACACCACGGCGGCCGCCAAATCTCCAAGAAAAAATGAACACTGCTCCAAAATCGTTACAATTAGATATTTGAGCGTATTGCAGAACCACCTACTTTTGAAGATCAAGAATTCTACTAGCGGTATGATGCAAAAGTGCTTGCAGATCACACTCAGCTCCATTTTTTTGTATTTCGATAGATTCTTTAGGGGGTCTGCATAGTTCTTTAGCTTCTCTGAGTCGATCATATGGAGGCCATATATCAGCATGACTGGATTTTGATTCCAGCCTCATATTTGTGTAAACTGATTTTGAAAGCCCATTTTCGAATAAAAAAAACTGAGGGCTTGTATCGGAGATTTGGGTATAGGGGAAAGTGGAGCTTTAAGGTATTGTTTTATTTTGCCACAATTTTCAGGACTTTTAATAAGTTCTTTCAAAATGGAACCCATTTCATTTTGCTGCGATATTTCGGCTGCATGGCGGGCTGCAATTAAAATTTTAATTGGGTCATTTTGTAACTGCTCACTCACTTTTGAAGCCACCCTGCGTTTATATCGGTCTGACAATTCGGCAAAGTCAGAGGTTGGTCGGCCACGTTTCCCACAACTCGCATTAAATACAGTTGTCCTTAAGTGTGGAATGAGGAACTGCGAATTCATCCATTCAACATTTTTCTCCATAAAAAAATCCTTACTTTTCTTAATTTTTTTGTACCTATCTCTTTTCTTAGAAACAAGCTTACTTACCATTTGACCCAAATGTTTAATATCCTCAGAATTTACGCTTGATTTTTCAATATGCATTTTATTTAAAATATAGTGTACCCCGCTTCCCTTTTCAGCATCTTCAACGTCTAAAATTTCTTTCCTTGTAAACTCAGCCATACTCGTGTTTTGCGCAAGTTCTTTTATGTTATAACTTTCATAAAATAAGCATAAAATAATAGAAACACAATTTTACGAAGCAATTATGAATTACTATGTTAAATGCGCTTGCGATAACAAACGCTCTACTGGTGCATCGAATTAAACTACGTCAATGAATTTGTATCATAGGCGTCACTGCCTAACTGTAAATATCTCGGCGCATACAAAAAAGCGCATATTTGCGCATTAACAGAAAAAAGTAGATACTCCAAAGAATACTTAAAAAAAAATATTTTAATATCCAGCGGGGATCGGGTGGTATCGACACTCGGGTGGCCTCCTTATTGGAAAAATTTTAAAAATTTCTATATATAAAGGGAAGATTTTTTTTAATATCTGCTTTATTTTAAGCCGGAATCGGTGCAAACTAAATCAGTACGATGTCCACAAAAGGCTTGAACATATCTACACATATCTATATTTCGCTATTTCATAGCTGTATCCACCATGCGAAAAAGTTATTGATATACCTGAGTTGTTGTCCTCTATCTAACGAAATACTTCAGCAAAATCAAAAAAATTTTACTCAGTCCTACTTTGATGTTTCTAGATTTCAAAAATGTACTTCATTTGTCCTAATGCCTAAACCGACTTTTGGCCACTTTTTTGCAAAATCCAGCCCATTGTGGAGCGTCTCTTGAGAATACTCGCCTCCACCTCGATCTTCACCTTGTATTTAAGGGTTGAACACAAGTGGTTCGACAAAATCGACCAGAAAATCGACCCGTGTAAATCATCGTTAAGTCTGATCGTCCCGATCAGACACATTTCCCGATCCAAACGTTGCTAGCCTCTCCAGGTGAACCACCTTCAATTTGTTTCGTGGCTTTCCAACAGTTTGTATGCGGTATACAACATCGTTTATCCGCTTTATGACTTTATATGGGCCTTCCCAGTTACATTGCAGTTTTGGGGACAAACCTTTCTTTCGTTGTGGGTTATGTAACAGCACTAAATCTCCTTCTTTAAAACCTTCCGAGTTGATTGCTTTGTCATATCTGGCTTTCATCTTATCACTCATGATCTTCGTCCGTTGTCTTTCAAGGTCATGTACTTCTCTCATTTCTTCTTCAAAGATGCTAGTGGATTTCCTGGCATTTATTCCTTCATCAGTGTTTATCCCTAACTTCAAGTCAGCTGGCAACCGAAGATCATTCCCAAAAATTACTTTTGTCGGAGTCTGACCCGTTGTTTCATGTATTGCCGAGAGATATGCCATCAGGAACAAGGGGATGTGCGTGTCCCAGTCTTTCTGGAACTTATCCACTACTTTCCTCATGTGCTCTTCCAATGTTCGATTGAAACGTTCCACCATGCCATCTGACTGAGGATGAAGTGCAGTTGTTCAAGTTTTCCCAATGTCTTGCACATTTCTTGGAATACAACCGATTCGAAATTCCTGCCTTGATCAGAATGTAACTCCATTGGTACACCAAACCTCGCTTCCCAATTGTTAATAAACACCTCTGCAATGGTTTCTGCCTCTTGATTTGGAATCAGGTAAACTTCTGGCCATTTGCTGAAATAGTCCATAACAACTAGTACGTATTTTTTTCCGAGTGCGCTGGTAGGAAATGGACCAGTTACATCCATGGCAATCCTCTCAAACGGTGCACCTGTATTGTACTGCTTCATCTGTCCATGGCTTCTCGACTTCGGACCCTTTGCTTTGATGCACACCTCACACTTGGCTATCCACTCCGCGATCGGATGCCGGCAACCAAACCAATAGAATCTCTGCTTGACTTTCTCCAAGGTTTTTGTTACTCCGAGATGACCTCCACTTGGACCATTATGCAGTTCATTCAGAACATCAGAGATTCTCTTCCTTGGGACAACTATCAGCTTCCTATCGCATTGACTATCTTCGCTTTCCATAAGACTGTTCCTTTGTGCCCAATATGACTTGGCAATAGGACTCTCTGCTGACATCTCCTCTCTGGTTGGCCGGTTTTGCTCGATTCCCCGCATCACGCGTACAAAATCTGGATCCTCTAGCTGATACTTCCTTAGTTGATCCATGTCCCATTCGTCCGACGATGTTATCATCAGCCGTACATCTATAACATCTTCCTTGGCCTCAGCTTTCGAACAATGCTTGCATTCCAGGTTACATGGTCGCCGGGACATTGCATCAGAATTACCGTGGTTGCTGCCTTTGCGATGCTCTATGGAAAAGTCATAACTTTGTAGTCCCTCTATCCACCGTGCCAATTGAGCTTCCGGATTACGGAACAGCAAGAGCCATTTCAACGCTGAATGGTCTGTCCTGACATGGAATCGCTGTCCATAGAGATACTTGTGGAACTGTTTGATGCACTCCACCAATGCCAGTAGTTCTCTCCGTGTTACACAATAGTTCCTTTCGGGCTTCCCAATTGTGCGGCTATAGTACGCCACTACCTTCTCTTGCCCATCGACAATCTGTGACAAAACTCCTCCAATCGCATAACCGCTCGCGTCTATATCCAAAATAAATCTTGAGCCTGGGATTGGATACGCTAACATTGGGGCAGTGCACAGCCGTTCCTTCAAGGTTTGGAAAGCCACTTCATGTTCTTTCTCAAATCAAATGACATATTCTTCCTGGTCAACTCATGAAGGCTACTGGCTAGGCTGGCGAAATTCGGTACAAATCGGCGATAATACGTGCACAGTCCAAGGAAACTTCGTAACTCATGTAAACTTTTCGGTCTTGGCCAATCCTTTACTGCTTCGATCTTCTCTTTAGCAGTGCAAATTCCCTCCGTAGTAACCTTGTGACCCAAGTAACTTACTTCCTTCTTGAACAATGCACACTTTTTGGGACTGAATTTCAGACCGGCGCCAGCTAACCTTTGGAAAACTTCCTCCAAGTTCTTAAGGTGTTCCTCAAAGCTTTTTCCCAGCACCATGATATCGTCCAGGTACACCAAACATGTTTTTCTATGCAGTCGTTTCAATACTTGATCCATGAGTCTCTCAAAAGTAGCTGGAGCGTTACATAGTCCAAAGGGCATTACCGTAATTTGCCACAGCCCCTCTCCAACGCTGAAGGCTGTCTTTTCTTTATCCTCATCTTTAACCTCCACTTGCCAATAGCCGCTTTTCAAGTCCAGTGTAGAGAACCATTTCGTACCAGATAGTGAGTCCAGAGCATCGTCAATTCTGGGTAATGGATAGCTGTCCTTTTTCGTTACGTCGTTCAACTTCCGGTAGTCCACACAGAACCGCATTTTTTCATCCTTTTTCTTTACTAGCACGACTGTTGAGCTCCATGGACTAGCTGATGGTTCGATCACGCCACTCTCACTCATTTCCTGTATATCACTTAGCGTTTGGCCAAGGGAACACTTCAAGGAGTTGATTTGATTTTGTGTTTTTCCGACAGGGTGGATACTAGATGTATATTGGAACGATTTTCCGTCATCAAACGAAATCAAACACTGAAGATGGCAGATCGCCGAAACCGGTTTGTTACAAAACCAAAATTGACAAGGGATGACGGAAAATCGTTCCAATATACATCACTTCAAGGAGCTTGGTTCGACCTGGTCTAGAACCATCCTTGTCAAATATGCTAGAGTACTTTAGTAGAAGTTGTTTTGCCTTATTCTGGTGGTCTTCTTCGAGCTCTTGCGTCCACGCCGTGATATCATCTGAAAGATTAATGTTGCTGGTAGAAACATTTTCCTGGAGATGTTCACAATTTATAACCACATCCACCTCCTGACATTGTTCCAATATAGCTCCTTTGGAAAGCTTAATCGGCGATCTGTACCCCGTTTCTGTACTCAATTCGATCGATCGTCTCGACTGAAATACTCGATTTGACGTCATAATGTCGTCACATTCATTTTTTTTGTTTCTGTAAAAAAAATAATAGTTTCGATTTGTTTTCTCATTTGCTTTTTATGCGATGACAAAAGTTTATTCTTTCAATTTTGAATCGAGTCGAGTGTGACGACATTAAAATCGAGAATTTTGTCGATTTCAAACAGAAACGGAGTACTGACCTCATTTAGTACTCTTACCGGTAAACGTTTTGTCATAGCCAGTGTTTTTCCTACTAGTATATCCGTCTTTGATTTGTTTGCTGTCTCTACCACCCACAATTTGTTTGTCCCGTAATCTCCATCAATCCTTGTCCAAACGATCGCCTCCGACTTCGGTGGAATTTGTTGGCTTTCTTCCACGAGGACCCGCATACTGATGTACTTGTTCTCGTAACCAAAATTGAGTGGCACATCCATGTGCTTATAGCTCATAGTCATGTTCTTCATGTCGATCTTGATGCCTTGGTTGCTTAAGAAATCCACACCAACTATGATCTCATCAACAATATCTGCCACTATAAAATTTTGCAGTACGGTGACATTCCCAATTGCGATTTCACATGTTACTTCTCCTTGGACTTGGGTGTCCTCACCAGTCGCCGTACGCGTAATGGCCTCACTTCTTTGTTGACTAAATCAGATCGAATGATGGAATGAGATGCGCCCGTATCAATAGTCAGTAAACGCTCCTTTCCGTCCACGAGTCCTCCAACAGTAACATTACTCGACTTCCTTCCGATCTGTGAGACAGAGATTATGGGGCATCCAATTGTGGGAGCCAGCCTACGCCCCTTGCGGCTGACTCTCTTTAGTTTAACGGTTGGTTAGATTGGGAGACTTGTTCATCTCCTTCAGCCTTGCGCTTACGTCCGCCTGCATTACTGGAATTATTGGATCCCGATCCGCAATAACGTGCAATGTAACCAGATTTTCCGCACTTGAAGCATTTAATGACAGCTTCATTTTTCTTTTGCTTTCCGCTCAATGCTTCTAGGATTGCGTCCACCCATTCTGGTCGTTCTACTTCCACACGATGAGCTTTGTACGGTGGCTTGCACAAAAGAGATTCTGTTTCTTGAGTTAGAGCACGTGATACCGTCTCCGCAAATGATTTCTTTGGATTTGCATAGGTTGCCCGCTTCGTCTCCGCATCACGTATGCCATTTATGAAACTTTGTATCTTTACCCTCTCCGAGTACTCTGCTGGTGCATCCGCGTTTGCTAGATGTGCTAACCTTTCGATGTCCGATGCAAATTCTTGTAAAGTCTCATTGGGTTTCTGGAATCGATTTTGTAGCTCTACCTGGTAAATCTGCTTCCGGTGCTTGCTACCATAACGTCTTTCAAGGGCTCCCATCAACGCTTCATAGTCGGAATAGTTTGCAAGATTTCGTCTGCAGGTCCTTCCAATGCCACAAATAAAGCAGCGACTTTGTCTTCAGCGCCCCAGTTGTTCACAGCTGCTGTCTTCTCAAATTGTAGCTTAAATACCTGGAAAGGAACAGAACCGTCAAAGGATGGGTTTTTTACCTTGGGAGTGCTTGCTGAAACACTTGGGCGATGCAGCTGCAACTCCTGGATACGACTTCTTAACGCATCCACCTCGGCTTCGACTTTCTCCTCAAGCTGTATTATTTTCCTGTCTTGCATTTTTAGCTGTGCTGACATACGTTCCTCCTGTGCCTCCAGCTGAGATGACATATAAGCCTTGTGTTCTTGCAATTTGGAGGAGATCTGTGATGATACCTGTGCTGGAATTTGCGACGATTTTCATGTCTCCTGCTCTTCCAACCGAGACGCGATGCGTGTCTCTTTTTCTTCCAACTGAGTTACCATGCGTGTCTGTTGTTCGTCCAACTGTGATGCCATGCTTGATGTTATGTTGTTTGACATCTGAGCCAAGGCAGCCAATAAAGAGTTTGTGTCCACATTTGCCACTGAATCCGATTAGTCCTTTTGATCTTCTATTTTCGTCGCTCCCTCTTCCGAAAGCTGAAAAACATGATCGTTAACGTGGATTCCCTCTGCTTCCATAGCCTCTCGCAACCGTGATTGTAGCTTTATTCACTACTAAAACCGTAGTACAATATCGCGGGTTAATTCACTGTTCAGTACTTCACTGTACAACACTTCAAAATAAACTGATTGATGTGCGTTGTCTTTGCGCCCTTTTTATACCCTAGCAGACTACAGCTTCGTGCAACAGTGTTCTCGAAACGATTATTTATCGTCATCTCCTCTTTGTGCCACATTCGCAAACATGCGAGCTGCCTCTCCCTCTCTCGCTCTCACGTCATGTATCTAAGCAGCTGTAGTTGTGGTAGTGACGCTAGTGTTGGAAATACGCTAGAGTTGGGAGATGAGCGATTCTTGAGAACATTCGCCACACTGCCCTCCACCTAAGTCTGATCGTCCCGATCAGACACATTTCCCGATCCAAACGTTGCTAGCCTCTCCAGGTGAACCACCTTCATTTTGTTTCGTGGTCTTCCAACAGTTTGTATGCGGTAGACAACATCATTTATCCGCTTTATTACTTTATATGGGCCTTCCCAGTTACATTGCAGTTTTGGGGACAAACCTTTCTTTCGTTGTGGGTTGTATAACAGCACTAAATCTTTTTCTTTAAAACCTTCCGAGTTGATGGCTTTGTCATATCTGGCTTTCATCTTATCACTCATGATCTTCGTCCGTTGTCTTACAAGGTCGTGTATTTCTCTCATTTCTTCTTCCAGGATGCTAGTGGATTTCCTGGCATTTATTCCTTCATCAGCATTTATCCCAAACTTCAAGTCAGCTGGCAACCGAAGATCATTCCCAAAAATTACTTTTGCCGGAGTCTGACCCGTTGTTTCATGTATTGCCGAGCGATATGCCATCAGGAACAAGGAGATGTGCGTGTCCCAATCTTTCTGGAACTTATCCACTACTTTCCTCATGTGCTCTTCTAAGGTTCGATTGAAACGTTCCACCATGCCATCTAACTGAGGATGCAGTGCAGTTGTTCGAGTTTTCCGAATACCCAATGTCTTGCACATTTCTTGGAATACGACTGATTCGAAATTCCTGCCTTGGTCAGAATGTAACTCAATCGGTACACCAAACCTTGCTATCCAATTGTTAGTGAACACCTCTGCAATGGTTTCTGCCTCTTGATTTGGAATCGGGTAAACTTCTGGCCATTTGCTGAGATAGTCCATAACAACTAATACGTACTTGTTCCCGAGTTTGCTAGTAAGAAATGGACCAGGTACATCCATAGCGATCCTCTCAAACGGTGCACCTGTGTTGTACTGATTCATCTGTCCATGGCTTCTCGACTTCGGACCCTTTGCTTTGATGCACACCTCACAGTTGGCAATCCACTCCGCGATCGACTGCCGGCAACCAACCCAATAGAATCTCTGCTTGACTTTCTCCAACGTTTTCGTGACTCTGAGATGACCTCCACTTGGACCATTATGTAGCTCATTCAAAACATCAGAGATTTTCTTCCTTGGGACAACTACCAGCTTCCGAGCGCATTGACCATCTTCGCTTTCCCATACTCTATGTAAGCAACCGGATACCAATTTCAGACTGTTCCACTGTGCCCAAATTGACTTTGCAACAGGACTCTCTGCTGACATCTCCTCTCTTGTTGGTCGTTCGTTTTGCTCGATTCCTTGCATCACACGTACCAGATCTTGGTCCTCTAGCTGATGCTTCCTTAGTTGATCCATGTTCCATTCGTCCGTAGATGTTATAGTCATCAGCCGCACATCTATAACATCTTCCTTGGCCTCAGCTTTCGAACAATGCTTGCATTCTAGGTTACATGGTCGCCGGGACATTGCATCAGCATTGCCGTGGTTGCTGCCTTTGCGATGCTCTATAGAAAAGTCATAACTTTGTAGTCGCTCTATCCACCGTGCCAATGGACCTTCCGGATTACGGAACTTCAAAAGCCATTTGCATGGTCTGTCCTGACGTGGAATCGCTGTCCATAGAGATACTTGTGGAAATGTTTGATGCACTCCACCAATGCCAGTAGTTCTCTTCGTGTTACACAATAGTTCCTTTCGGGCTTTCCAATTGTGCAGCTATAGTACGCCACTACCTTCTCCTGCCCACCAACAATCTGTGACAAAACTCCTCCAATCGCATAAACTCTTGCATCTGTATCCAGAATAAACGTTGAACCTGGGATTGGATACGCTAACATTGGGGCAGTGCACAGCCGTTCCTTCAAGGTTTGGAAAGCCACTTCATGTTCCTTCTTCCAATCAAATGACATATTCTTTCTGGTCAACTCATGAAGGCTACTGGCTACGCTGGCGAAATTCGGTACAAATCGGCGATAATACGTGCACAGTCCAAGGAAACTTCGTAACTCATGCAAATCGTTGGGTCTTGGCCAATCCTTTAGCCGTGCAAATTCCCTCCGTAGTAACCTTGTGACCCAAGTAACTTACTTCCTTCTTGAACAATGCACACTTTTTGGGACTTAATTTCAGACCGGCGCCAGCTATCCTTTAGAAAACTTCCTCTAAGTTCTTAAGGTGTTCCTCAAAGCTTTTTCCCAACACGATGATGTCGTCCAGGTACACCAAACATGTTTTCCAATGCAGTCCTATCAATACTTGATCCATGAGTCTCTCAAAAGTAGCTGGAGCGTTACATAGTCCAAAGGGCATTACCGTAAATTGCCACAGCCCCTCTCCAACGCTGAAGGCTGTATTTTCCTTATCCTCATCTTTAACCTCCACTTGCCAATAGCCGCTTTTTAAGTCCAGTGTAGAAAACCATTTCGTACCAGATAGTGAGTCCAGAGTATCGTCAATTCTTGGTAGTGGATAGCTGTCCTTTTTCGTTACATCGTTCAGCTTCCGGTAACCCACACAGAACCGCATTTTTCCATCCTTTTTCTTCACTAGCACTACCGGTGACCTCCATGGACTATCTGATGGTTCGATCACGCCGCTGTCACTCAATTCTTGTATAGTTTCTCTTACCACTTGGCGTTTGGCCAATGGAACACTTCGAGGAGCTTGGCGGATTGGTCTCGCGTCACCGGTATCAATGTGATGCTTCACTTCATTGGTCCGACTTGGTTTGGAGCCATCCTTGTCAAATATAGTAGAGTACTTTTGGTAGAAGTTGTTTTGCCTTATTCTGGTGGTCTTCTTCGAGCTCTTGCGTCCACGCCGTGATATTAACTGATAGATTAATGTTGCTGGTAGAGACATTTTCCTGGAGCTGTTCACCGTTTATAATCACCTCCACCTCCTGACATTGTCCCAATATAGCTCCTTTGGAAAGCTTGATCGGCGATCGAAACTCGTTTAGAACTCTTACCGGTATACGTCCATCTTGTTTTGTCATAGCCAGTGATTTTCCTACTAGTATATCCGTCTTTGAATTGTTTGCTGCCTCGACAACCCACAATTTGTTTGTCCCATAATCTCCATCAATCCTTGCCCAAACGACTGCCTCCGACTTCGGTGGAATTTGTTGGCTATCTTCCACGAGTACCCGCTTACTGATGTACTTGTTCTCGTAACCAAAATTGAGTGGCACATCCATGTTCTTAAAGCTCATAGTCCTGTTTTGCATGTCGATCTTGATGCCTTGGTTGCTTAAGAAATCCACACCAACTATGATCTCATCAATAATAACTGCCACTATAAAATTGTGCAGTACGGTGACATTTCCAATTGCGATTTCACATGTTACTTCTCCTTGGACTTGGGTGTCCTCACCAGTCGCCGTACGCAACTTTGCTCCATGTAATGGCCTCACTCCTTTGTTGACTAAATCAGATCGAATGATGGAATGAGATGCGCCCGTATCAATAGTCAGTAAACGCTCCTTTCCGTCCACGAGTCCTTCCGATCTGTGAGACAGAGATTATGGGGCATCCAATTGCGGGAGCCAGCCTACTCCCCTTGCGGCTGACTCTCTTTAGTTTAACGGTTGGTTGGATTGGGAGACTTGCTCATCTCTTTCAGCCTTGCGCTTACGTCCTCTTGCATTACTGTAATTATTGGAGCTAGATCCAGATCCGCAATAACGTCCAATATGACCAGATTTTCCGCACTTGAAGCATTTAATGGCCGCTTCATTTTTCTGTTGCTTTCCGTTCACTGTTTCTAGGATTGCGTCCACCCATTCTGGTCGTTCTACTTCCACACGATGAGCTTTGTACGCTGGTTTGCACAAAAGTGATGCTGTTTCTTGAGCTAGAGCTTGTGATACCGTCTCCGCAAATGATCTCTTTGAATATGCATAGGTGGCCCGCTTCGTCTCCACATCACGTATTCCATTTATGAAACTTTGTATCTTTACCCTCTCCATGTACTCTACAGGTGCATCCGCGTTTGCTAGATGCGCTAACCTCTCGATGTCCGATGCAAATTCTTGTAAGGTCTCATTGGGCTTCTGGCATCGATTTTGTAGCTCTATTTGGTAAATCTGCTTCCGATGCTCGCTACCATAACGTCTCTTCACAGCACCCATCAATGCTTCATAGTTCTTTCGTTCGCCATCAGGAATTGTCTGTAAGATTTCGGCTGCCGGTCCTTTCAATGCTACGAAGAGTGCAGCGACTTTGTCTTCCGCTCCCCAGTTGTTCACAGCTGCTGTCTTCTCAAATTGTAGCTTAAATACCTGGAAAGGAACAGAACCGTAAAATGATGGGGTTTTTACCTTGGGTGCGCTTGTTGAAACAGTTGGACGATTTAGCTGCAACTCCTGGATCCGTCCTCTCAACGCATTAACTTCAGCGTCAATTTTATCTTGAAGTTCTGCAATCTTTGCATCTTGTGCCTCCAGATGAGATGACATATAAGCCTTGTGTTCTTCCAGTTGAGTGGATATCTGCGATGATACCTGTGCCGAAATTCGCGACGACATTCGTGTCTCCTGCTCTTCCAGCCTTGATGACATATAAGCCTTCTGTTGCTCCAACTGAGATGCCATGCAAGTTTTCTGTTCTTCAAACTTTGATGCTATATTCTCTCTTCCGAAAGCTGAAAAACATAATCGTCAACGTTGATTCCTTCCGCTTCCATATCCTCGCGTAGACGTGATTGTAGCTCTGGCTTATTGCCTGTTGTTACCATTCCACGTTTCTCCAACTCGTTTTTGAGTTGTTGGATCTTCAAGTCATTAAACTTTGCCATATCCTTGTTACCTTTACAATGTCCTTGTTATCCTTTTCAATGTCCGTGTTATCCTTTTCAATGTCCCTTTTAACCTTTTCAATGTCCTTGTTATCCTTTTCAATGTCCTTGTATTTATTTAACAATACCGCTTCTGACACAAATTGTAACGAATTCGATGATTCCTTGATTATTGTGACGAATTCGATGATTCCTTGATTATTTTCCCTGAGTTCGATCACTGTACGTTAAATAAAACACTCCGATTCTGCTTAATAACAACAACTACCAGCTTCCGAGCGCATTGACCATCTTCGCTTTCCCATACTCTATGTAAGCAACCGGATACCAATTTCAAACTGTTCCACTGTGCCCAATATGACTTGGCAACAGGACTCTCCGCTGACATCTCCTCTCTTGTTGGTCGTTCATTTTGCTCGATCCCCTGCATCACACGTACCAGATCTGGATCCTCTAGCTGATACTTCCTTAGTTTATCCATGTTCCATTCGTCCGTAGATGTTATAGTCATCAGCCGAACATCTATAACATCCTCCCTGGCCTCAGCCCTCGAACAATGCTTGCATTCCAGGTTACATCGTCGCCGGGACATTGCATCAGCATTGCCGTGGTTGCTGCCTTTGCGATGCTCTATGGAAAAGTCATAACTTTGTAGTCGCTCTATCCACCGTGCCAATGGACCTTCCGGATTACGGAAATTCAAAAGCCATTTGCATGGTCTGTCCTGACGTGGAATCGCTGTCGATAGAGATACTTGTGGAAATGTTTGATCCACTCCACCAATGCCAGTAGTTCTCTTCGTGTTACACAATAGTTCCTTTCGGGCTTTCCAATTGTGCAGCTATAGTACGCCACTACCTTCTCCTGCCCACCAACAATCTGTGACAAAACTCCTCCAATCGCATAACCTCTTGCATCTGTATCCAGAATAAACGTTGAACCTGGGATTGGATACGCTAACATTGGGGCAGTGCACAGCCGTTCCTTCAAGGTTTGGAAAGCCACTTCATGTTCCTTCTTCCAATCAAATGACGAATTCTTTCTGTCAACTCATGAAGGCTACTGGCTACGCTGGCGAAATTCGGTACAAATCGGCGATAATACGTGCACAGTCCAAGGAAACTTCGTAACCCACGCAAATCGTTGGGTCTTGGCCAATCCTTTAGCCGTGCAAATTCCCTCCGTAGTAACCTTGTGACCCAAGTAACTTACTTCCTTCTTGAACAATGCACACTTTTTGGGACTTAATTTCGGACCGGCGCCAGCTATCCTTTGGAAAACTTCCTCTAAGTTCTTAAGGTGTTCCTCAAAGCTTTTTGCCAACACGATGATGTCGTCCAGGTACACCAAACATGTTTTCCAATGCAGTCCTATCAATACTTGATCCATGAGTCTCTCAAAAGTAGCTGGAGCGTTACATAGTCCAAAGGGCATTACCGTAAATTGCCACAGCCCCTCTCCAACGCTGAAGGCTGTCTTTTCCTTATCCTCATCTTTAACCTCCACTTGCCAATAGCCGCTTTTCAAGTCCAGTGTAGAGAACCATTTCGTACCAGATAGTGAGTCCAGAGTATCGTCAATTCTTGGTAGTGGATAGCTGTCCTTTTTCGTTACGTCGTTCAGCTTCCGGTAATCCACACAGAACCGCATTTTTCCATCCTTTTTCTTCACTAGCACTACCGGTGACCTCCATGGACTAGCTGATGGTTCGATCACGCCGCTGTCACTCATTTCTTGTATAATTTCTCTTACCACTTGCCGTTTGGCCAATGGAAGACTTCGAGGAGCTTGGCGGATTGGTCTCGCGTCACCGGTATCAATGTGATGCTTCACTACATTGGTCCGACCTGGTTTGGAGCCACCCTTGTCAAATATGGTAGAGTACTTTAGTAGAAGTTGTTTCGCCTTATTCTGGTGGTCTTCTTCGAGCTCTTGCGTCCACGCTGTGATATTATCTGATAGATTAATGTTGCTGGTAGAGACATTTTCCTGGAGCTGTTCACAGTTTATAATCACCTCCACCTCCTGACATTGTCCCAATATATCTCCTTTGGAAAGCTTGATCGGCGATGGAAACTCATTTAGTACTCTTACCGGTATACGTCCATCTTGTTTTGTCATAGCCAGTGTTTTTCCTACTAGTATATCCGTCTTTGAATTGTTTGCTGCCTCGACAACCCACAATTTGTTTGTCCCATAATCTCCATCAATCCTTGCCCAAACGACTGCCTCCGACTACGGTGGAATTTGTTGGCTATCTTCCACGAGTACCCGCCTACTGATGTACTTGTTCTCGTAACCAAAATTGAGTGGCACATCCATGTTCTTATAGCTCATAGTCCTGTTTTGCATGTCGATCTTGATGCCTTGGTTGCTTAAGAAATCCACACCAACTATGATCTCATCAACAATATCTGCTACTATAAAATTGTGCAGTACGGTGACATTTCCAATTGCGATTTCACATGTTACTTATCCTTGAACTTGGGTGTCCTCACCAGTCGCCGTACGCAACTTTGCTCCATGTAATGGCCTCACTCCTTTGTTGACTAAATCAGATCGAATGATGGAATGAGATGCGCCCGTATCAATAGTCAGTAAACGCTCCTTTCCGTCCACGAGTCCTCCAACAGTAACATTACTTGACTTCCTTCCGATCTGTGAGACAGAGATTATGGGGCATCCAATTGCGGGAGCCAGCCTACGCCCCTTGCGGCTGACTCTCTTTAGTTTAACGGTTGGTTGGATTGGGAGACTTGCTCATCTCCTTCAGCCTTGCGCTTACGTCCGCTTGCATTACTGGAATTATTGGAGCCAGATCCACAATAACGTGCAATATGACCAGATTTTCCGCTTAAAGCGCTTAATGGAGCCATCGCTTTTCTTCTGTACCCCATTCAATGCTTCCAAAATTTTGTCGATTTTGTGGACCAAGTCTGGCGTCTCCACTTCCACACGATGAGCTTTGTACAGTGGTTTGCTCAAAAGAGATGCGGTTTCTTTAGTTAGAGCATGTGATACCGTCTCCGCAAATGATCTCTTTGGATTTGCATAGGTGGCCCGCTTCGTCTCCACGTCACGTATTCCATTTATGAAACTTTGTATTTTCACCCTCTCGATGTATTCCACTGGTGCGTCTGCGTTTGCTAGATGAGCCAACCTCTCGATGTCCGATGCAAACTCCTGTAATGTTTCGTTAGCCTTCTGGAAGCGATTCTGTAGCTCTATTTGATGTATCTGCCTTCTATGCTCGCTGCCGTAACGTCTTTCAACGGCTCCCATCAACGCTTCATAGTTGTTTCTTTCAGCGTCCGGAATAGTCTGTAAGATTTCGGCTGCAGGTCCTTTCAATGCCACAAATAAAGCAGCGACTTTGTCCTCAGCGCCCCAGTTGTTCACAGCTGCTGTCTTCTCAAATTGTAGCTTAAATACCTGGAAAGGAACAGAACCGTCAAAGGATGGGGTTTTTACCTTGGGCGTGCTTGTGGAAACACTTGGACGATTCAGCTGCAACTCTTGGATACGTCCTCTCAGCGCATTGACTTCAGCGTCCATTTTATCTTGGAGCTCTGCAATCTTTGCATCTTGTGCTTCCAACTGCGAAGTGATAAATGACCGCTGTTCCTCCATTTGAGCGGAGATCTGTGATGACACCTGTTCCAGTCCAGATGTCATGCAAGTTTTCTGTTCTTCCAACTGAGACGCCATGTGTGTCTTCTGTTCCTCCAACTTTGATGTCATGCGTGTCTCTTGTTGTTCCAACGCAGATGTCATGTGTGTCTTCTGTTCCTCCAACTGAGATGCCATGTGTGTCTTCTGTTCTTCCAATGTGTCCACATTTGCCACTGAATCCGGAGTATCCTTTTGCTCTTCTATTTTCGTCGCTCCCTCTTCCGAAAGCTGAAAAACATAATCGTCAACGTTGATTCCTTCCGCTTCCATGGCCTCGCGTAGACGTGATTGTAGCTCTGGTTTATTGCCTGTTGTTACCATTCCACGTTTCTCCAACTCGTTTTTGAGTTGTTGGATCTTCAAGTCATTAAACTTTGCCATATCCTTGCAATGTCCTTGTTACCTTTACAATGTCCTAGTTATCCTTTTCAATGTCCGTGTTATCGTTTTCAATGTTCTTGTTATCCTTTTCAATGTCCTTGTTATTCTTTTCAATGTCCTTGTATTTATTTAACAATACCGCTTCTGACACCAATTGTGACGAATTCGATGATTCCTTGATTATTTTCCCTGAGTTCGATCACTGTACGTTAAATAAAACACTCCGATTCTGCTTAATAAGTAGTACGCTTTATTCAGTACTAAAAACCGTAGTACAATATCGCGGGTTAATTCACTGTTCAGTACTTCACTGTACAACACTTCAAAATAAACTGACTGATTGCGTTGTCTTTGCGCGGTTTATATACCCTAGCCAACAGCAGCTTCACAACCTAGAAATGTCTACACCTTTCTGGTTTATTCGTGCAACAGTGTTCTCGAAGCGTTTATCTATCGTCATCTCCTCTTTGTGCCACATTCGCAAACACGCGAGCTGCCTCTCCCTCTGTCGCTCTTACGTCATGTATCTAAACAGCTGTGGTTGTGGTAGTGACGCTAGTGATGGAAATACGCTAGAGTTGGGAGATGAGCGATTCTTGAGAACATTCGCCACATTATTTTCCCTGAGTTCGATCACTGTACGTTAAATAAAACACTCCGATTCTGCTTAATAAGTAGTACGCTTTATTCAGTACTAAAAACCGTAGTACAATATCGCCGGTTAATTCACTGTTCAGTACTTCACTGTACAACACTTCAAAATAAACTGATTGAGTGCGTTGTCTTTGCGAGGTTTATATACCCTAGCCAACAGCAGCTTCACAACCTAGAAATGTCTACACCTTTCTGGTTTATTCGTGCAACAGTGTTCTCGAAGCGTTTATCTATCGTCATCTCCTCTTTGTGCCACATTCGCAAACACGCGAGCTGCCTCTCCCTCTGTCGCTCTTACGTCATGTATCTAAACAGCTGTGGTTGTGGTAGTGACGCTAGTGATGGAAATACGCTAGAGTTGGGAGATGAGCGATTCTTGAGAACATTCGCCACATTATTTTCCCTGAGTTCGATCACTGTACGTTAAATAAAACACTCCGATTCTGCTTAATAAGTAGTACGCTTTATTCAGTACTAAAAACCGTAGTACAATATCGCCGGTTAATTCACTGTTCAGTACTTCACTGTACAACACTTCAAAATAAACTGATTGAAGTGCGTTGTCTTTGCGCGGTTTATATACCCTAGCAGACAGCAGCTTCACAACCTAGAAATGTCTACACATTTCTGGTTTATTCGTGCAACAGTGTTCTCGAAACGTTTATCTATCGTCATCTCCTCTTTGTGCCACATTCGCAAACATGCGAGCTGCCTCTCCCTCTCTCGCTCTCGCGTCATGTATCTAAGCAGCTGTAGTTGTGGTAGTGACGCTAGTGGTGGAAATACGCTAGAGTTGGGAGATGAGCGATTCTTGAGAACATTCGCCACAACAATTATGGTAGAAAGCACCGTCTTTACGGGGCGATCTAAAGATATGTGTTTTCCGTCCAGCGCGCCAATACAATTTGGAAATTGCCACCTTATGGCGAACTCTTTGCAACTGCAATAAAAAAAATGGTACCATTTTAGAAGACGGTTCAATGGTTAAGGGTGGTCCACATTTATCGATGTTGGTATCAAAAGACGCGTCATGACTCCAGGATCAATAATCCGAAAGCAGAAATTAAAAATATTATGTCTGTGATAAGTTATTGGCAAAAAACCAAAAAATTACCAAAAATCGGTCCAAAACCGGGGGTGTAATCCATACTTTTTATGCGCAGAACACCTTTCCGAGTTGGCGGCCTTCGGCCGCGCTTATAAAAAATAACCCTGGGCTACGCCGTCCCAAGTCCGGGTGGTTGCCTGAACCGTGGCAACGTGCCACGGTACGCATTCTATGGCATAATTTTAGGGGCATTACAACAACCACATGAAAACTTGCAACTTTGAATGCAAATATCTCTTCACAGAAATAAAATTTTTATTTTCCGCTTTCGGATTATTAATCCTGGAGCCAAGACGCGTCTTTTGATACCAACATCGATAATTTTCGACCACCCCTAACCATTGAACCGTCTTCTAAAATGGTACCAAAAAAATTGTGAGGTACTTTCGTAAAGATTATAACATATTATACTTTCATATATTGGGTTTTTGGTCGATTCCAAATTGCATTGACTGTAGCCAGGGCCGGATTAACACCTTCGAGGCCCGTAGACGAAAATCCTGTCGGGGTCCCTAGATTGCATTTTTTAAGAAGAAAAAAAACCAAATGGTATACTTGACACTGAGGTAACATTTTGGCATTTAAGTATTGTGGTGAATACATGTGTATTTAAAAGCTTTAGCTAAATCAAAGCGAATACAAGGGGAAAACTAAATTAAAACATACAAAAATCCACTTCAAATATTAGGTTAACATCCATAAATGTGTAGCTGCAGAAAAGTAAAAATTAAATAAAAGAAAAAAAAATTACAGCTAATTTGTTACTGAGCAAAATGTTTATAATCAGCACATATCCTGAAAGTGGGAATGAATACTGACGCATTCCGCATACGCAATGGTCGAGTAATGGCTAATTCACAATGGTAGATTTTTCGACGGTCAATCATAATCTACGCCGAGTTATTGGTGGTTATTTATGTCATGCTTACTTTCGTAAACTGACATCCACTTATCGAAGTAGTCGAGAAAAGGCACCCAGCGGGCCAACGAAACGCTCACAGAATGCTCAATAACGAGGTCGCATAAAATCAAAATCAGGGCTGGAACCGGGTTTGAACTGAACCACAGCCGTTTTTCAGTCTTTCAACCGAACCTTTTTTTTTTTGGAGATGTATGAACCAAACCGAAAACCGCAAAAAAAGTGGTTCGGTTCGGTTCAAAATTGGAATAATTTTAAAGAGTTTCAACTTATATGCTTAAAACATAAATTTTCCTAAAAATGATATTCACTGGTATTTCGATTAAGATTCAAGTTTAGAAGGTTGAAAGATAGAAGCATACGCAAGAAAAACACTTTTTTCATTTTTGCACTGTCGTCAAAATGCGTTCAATTCCTGCCAACTGCATGGCATCTGACAGCGTAATGATGAAAAGAGTTTTCCCTTTCGTCATGCATCCAACTTCCTTTATCTGCTTTGGTTTTCTCATAAACAAAACAAAACATACAAAACTGAAAGTCCATGGCGTTGCCAGAAACTGTAATTATTCAAAGGAAAAGAAAAGATAATGTTTCATTCGTGAAAAGATGCCAAAAAAAAATAATGTATGAAAAATCATCTTTCTTTACCAAATAGGAAAACTTTAGTGGACGTCATTAATTGCTTCAATAATATAAAACGCCTTTCTCCACACTCAGACGTTTTAAAATTCTGGGAAACATATTCAGAGAAAGAATTAAAAATAATTGCTGAGATTGTACTTGCTGTTCCTGCCACACAAGTGTCGGGAGAAAGAGCATTTTCAACTTTAAAATGTATTTTATAGGACTTAAGGACAAGTATAGACAAAGGATTGTTAGAAGACATTCTTTTGATAAACTTAAATACTAAATAACCAAATGATGTATTTTTGATCAAAATTATTACCTTCATTTTGCAAACGAAAACGGAAAATTGAAGAGGGTAAAAAATGCGCATTTTTTGATGAAACGAAATCACTATAACTCTACTTTTTTTTACGAAAAACACATTTTTGGGTATTTGTTTCCTTTAGGGGTCAACCGCTAAGAAAAAGCTAAAATTATGGGAGATAGCTCAAAAGACAGGTTTTGGCCTCAGGATCACGAGTCCGGAAGCGCTTTTTTAATTTTTTGTTTCTATGGAAAGTTATGGTCAAAAAATCGAAAAATGACCCACGGCACGCATTTTTTCGCACGTTTTTAGGTACAGTAGTCGCTCACAAATTAGAACTCTCAGTAATTAGAATTTCCAGAAATTAGAATCAACTTTTTGAATACATTACACGCTCTGAAATTAGAATCGAAAATTCTAATTTGCGAGCTTATTTTGTTTCTTGTTGCAAAATGAGATATAAAAAGGGGAATCCCCAATTTATTCATGTTACCCTCGGTAGTCGTTGGATTTTCGTCGCTATCTGTACAGTTTTTGTCAGATTTTTTTGGATTCGATACGCGTGCACGTGTTTCGGCATTGTTTGCTTAAAAGTCAAAGTCGTTCGCTGAAATGCCAAATAAACGTAAGAAAAATACTTTGTCTTTGGAAACCAAAGTGCAGATCTTGGAAAAGCTTGACCAAGGTATTCAAGGGAAGCGGTTAGCCCGAGAATATGATATGGTGCCATCTGCAATCACCTATATCAAATCTATGAAATCATCAATTTTAGGCGCTGTTTCTAATACCTATCAAGAGGTTAAAAAAAATCATTGCATATCGCTGAATATCCAAAAATGGGAGCAACTCTTTATGAGTGGTTTTTAAATCAACGCGAAAAAAAGTGTACCCTAACTGGGCCAACACTAAAGGAGAAAGCCAAACAAATATTTAAAGTGGAATATCCCGATAAAGATGAAAGTTCATTTGGCGTTTTAGCTACGAAGTTTTTGATTAATTTTTGGCTGTTTTAATGTATTTTTATCGATCTCTTATGTGTTTTTGATAAAAGAAATATATTTACTGTAATTGGAGTTTTTGTTTTTTGGACCTTTTTTTGACTTAGCGTATAAATACATATATGTATATTGGATTTTTACCTCATGTTTTCTCGTTTTTATGAATAAAATTGAATAAGACAAAATTTCATTGTAGTTTTTCAATGCAAATTTACTTAAATTTTAAGGTTTTATTGAAATAAAAAAACGTCCAGGAATTAGAATTTTTCAGAAATTAGAATCACCCTAAAAACAAAGTGATTCTAATTTGTGAGCGTCTACTGTACAGCCTAATAAAATTACAACAACCACATGATAACTTGCCACTTTGATTGCAAATATCTCTTCAGAGAAGCAAAATATTAAAAAGCGTTTCCGGATTCGTGATCCTTAGGCCAACCCCCGTCTTTTGAGCTATCTCCCATTTTATTTAATTTTAGCTAATTTATTAGCAGTTACCACCTAAAGGAAACAAATACCCATTTTTACTTTGATTATTTGATGTTCTAAGCTTTTCTCGATTTTTTTAAAGTTTAATTCACTTATGAAATTTTTAGGGGGTTAAATATTGGAAAAATACGAGTATATTTTCTAAGCAGAAAATATATTTTTCATACAGTTGAAGATTGCCCAGAAAAATATCCCCAATTGTCTCAATTAAAGCAAAGCTGTAATTAGACGCTGGCAAGTATAAGTATAGTTGACAGAACTCTCATTTTTTTTTCAATTTTCCTTGCTTAAAAAATAAAAAAAAACAGTTTTCAATTTTTTCTTCCACCGAGAATCGAATATAGGTGTCCTGCAAGTAGTAAACATATATACCCATTCTGGTATAAAAAGGGTACAATAAGTCACTTCATAGGACATGCTCGAACAAATGTGACCAGTTTATTCCATCTAAAAGAGACTAAAAAAGTAGTAGTCTACTTTTCCTCTGGATTGATCCCGGACTAATCGTATTTTTTGCAGGGAAATACCATACGAACTTTTACTAATGCACCTTTTTACATAAGTAACTCCACTTTTTTGTATGCAACCACATTTTTTACTTTGATAATTTAATGTGCTAAGCTTTTTCGATTTTTAAATAGTTTTTTACTTATGAAATTTTTAGAGAAATAAAATATTGGAAAAGTATATCTTCTAAGCAGAAAATGTATTTTTCATACAAAAAAGTGAAGTTAGTTATATAGAATTAAAAATTTTGATCCCAACATCAGAATTGTAATTTTCTAAAAATAGCTTTAAAAGAAAAATATTAAAATTCATGCACAGGAATGTAAAGTAGGAGTTATTAGCTTTCAAATGTTGTTAAAAAAAAATCTGTAGCATTACTACAAGCCGAAACATAATAATTTCAGTTGGTGCATGTTTTCATCACCTTAGGAAAAATTGCAGTATCTATATATTAATAGGCTAACACTCTCAGCATACAAACTTTCGTAACCCAATTTCGTATAGTATTTATGGATACATCCCTATAAAATTTATATTGGAAACTTAAAATGGACTAATCTGCTGTCTGACCAAAAAAAAATTTGAAAATTGTTCTTAGTTTATTTATTATTAAACAAAAAATAGGTCTCCAAACTCTCCAGCTATTTTATTACCTCCACATTCTGTTATACCAGAACTATACATCACTATTCAACATACATCACTATTGAGCACTCTTATAAAACTCTCAAAGACACACGCACCATCCGCTCATTCCCTTACACACACACGTACATATCTATGCAATGATCCAGTGGCTGCCACTTGCTTTTATTTTTGTGCAAAAAAAAAAAAACAACAAAATGTTCCAAATCATATCATCTTCGGCATCTAAACACCATTTGTAAGCTAAGAAATCCAGCTTCACTTCTGGCTTTATGTATTTAACTTTTTTCCTATTGGTAAAGTTTATTTTTTTAACGATATGATTTTGTAAAAAAATTTCACAATCTTAAGATCGAAATTTTGCAAAAGGCTAGATTTTGCCCGACTTTACCACTTTAGAATACATTTTTTTTTTAAATCAATATATCTACATTTTTTTTTTTGAAAATCAAATCAAAAATCAATATAAAATGTCTTTTTAAATATTTCTAAGTTATGATTGAGGAAAACAGCTAGAAAACCCTCAAACTGTTTTTGCATAAAGCTAGATTTTGGGAGGTTTAACCACTTTGAATAACTTTTTTTTTTAAATCAACATACCCACATTTTTTTCAAAAATCAAATCAAAAATCGATATGAAATGTCTTTTTGAATATTTTTAAGTTATGGCTAAAGAAAAAAGATAGAAAAACCTTTAACAGTTTTTACAAGAGGCTAGATTTTGCCTGGTTTCACCACTTTTGAATATTTTTTTTTTAAATCAATATACCTACATTTTTTTCAACAATCAATTCAAAAATCGATATGAAATGTCTTTTTAAATATTTTTAAGTTATAGTTTATAAAAAAGCTAGAAAACCCTCAAACTGGTTGTGCATAAAACTAGATTTTGCCCGGTTTAACCACTTTTGAATAACTTTTTTTTTTAAATCAACATACCCAAATTTGTTTCAAAAATCAAATCAAAAATCGATATGAAATGTATTTTTAGATATTTCTAAGTTACGGCTAAGGAAAAAAGCTAGAAAATCCTCAAAGGCTACATTTTGCCCGGTTTCACCATTTTTGAATATTTTTTTTTTTAAATCAATATACCTACAATTTTTTTAAAAAATCAAATCAAAAATCAATATAGGGTCTTTTTAAATATTTCTAAGTTATGGTTGAGGAAAAAAGTTTAAAACCCTCAAACTGTTTTTGCATAAGGCTAGATTTTGCCCGGTTTAACCACTTTAGAATACATTTTTTTTTTTAATCAATATATCTACATTTTTTTTTCGAAAATCAAATCAAAAATCAATATAAAATGTCTTTTTAAATATTTCTAAGTTATGATTGAGGAAAACAGCTAGAAAACCCTCAAACTGTTTTTGCATAAAGCTAGATTTTGGGAGGTTTAACCACTTTGAATAACTTTTTTTTTTAAATCAACATACCCACATTTTTTTCAAAAATCAAATCAAAAATCGATATGAAATGTCTTTTTGAATATTTTTAAGTTATAGCTAAAGAAAAAAGATAGAAAAACCTTTAACAGTTTTTACAAGAGGCTAGATTTTGCCTGGTTTCACCACTTTTGAATATTTTTTTTTTAAATCAATATACCTACATTTTTTTCAACAATCAATTCAAAAATCGATATGAAATGTCTTTTTAAATATTTTTAAGTTATAGTTTATAAAAAAGCTAGAAAACCCTCAAATTGGTTGTGCATAAAACTAGATTTTGCCCGGTTTAACCACTTTAGAATAACTTTTTTTTAAATCAACATACCCAAATTTTTTTTCAAAAATCAAATCAAAAATCGATTTGAAATGTCTTTTTAAATATTTTTAAGTTATGGTTAAGGAAAAAAGCTAGAAATAACTCATACCCACATTTTTTTTCAAAAATCAAATCAAAAATCGATATGAAATGTTTTTTTAAATTTTTTTAAGTTATGATTAATGAAAAAAGCTAGAAAACGCTCAAACTGTTTCTAGCTTTTTTTTGCATAAGGCTAGATTTTGCGAGGTTTAACCACTTTTGAATAACTTTTTTTTAAATCAACATACCCACATTTTTTTTCAAAAATCAAATCAAAAATCGATATGAAATGTCTTTTTAAATATTTTTAAGTTATGGTTAATGAAAAAAGCTAGAAAACGCTCAAACTGTTTTTGCATAACGCTAGATTTTGCGAGGTTTAACCACTTTTGAATAACTTTTTTTTTAAATCAACATACCAACATTTTTTTCAAAAATCTATATAAAATGTCTTTTTAAATATTTTTAAGTTATGGTTAAGGAAAAAAGCTACAAATCCCTCAAACTGTTTTTGCATAAGGCTAGATTTTGCCAGCTTTAACCACTTTTGAATAACTTTTTTTAAATCAACATACCCACATTTTTTTCAAAAATCAAATTAAAAATCGATAAGAGGTGTCTTTTTAAATATTTTTAAGTTATGGTTAAGGAAAAAAGATAGACAAACCTTAAACAGTTTTTACAAAAGGCTAGATTTTGGCCGATTTTACCCACATTTTTTTCAAAAATCAAATCAAAAATCGATATGAAATGTCTTTTTAAATATTTTTAAGTTATGGTTAAGGACAAAGCTAGAAATCCCTCAAACTGTTTTTGCATAAGGCTAGATTTTGCGAGGTTTAAGCACTTTTGAATAACTTTTTTTTTAAATAAACATACCCATATTTTTTTCAAAAATCAAATCAAAAATCGATATGAAATGTCTTTTTAAATATTTTTAAGTTATGGTTAATGAAAAAAGCTAGAAAACGCTCAAACTGTTTTAGCATAAGGCTAGATTTTGCGAGGTTTAACCACTTTTGAATAACTTTTTTTTTTAAATCAATATACCTACATTTTTTTAAAAATCAAATCAAAAATCAATTTAAAATGTCTTCTAAAAATTGCTAAGTTATGGATAAAGAAAAAATCTAGAAAAACATTTAACTGTTTTTGCAAAAGGGTAGATTTGCCCTAACCAGCATTTTTAATTTAACAACACTAAAGAGATGAAAACAGCCACGTATAATAAATTTCTATAAATACAACTCAATGAATTTCATTCTTTCACTCAATAAGCTCCTATTATTATAGAAATTATTTGCACTGCCTCGCTCATTGAGTACTTCCCAGTGGGAAAGTAGGCAATGCATTACCTTTTTCGTCGATGAAAAGAAGCATGAGCAAAGTAACGCATGCACAAATATTTGAAAAATCTTCCCATGTAATGTATTTCGTAAGGTTTTATTTTTCAAAAACATTACTTTTCCTATGACATTGCTGTATAAAAAGTAATGCATGAATTCCATTATAAATAAAAAATTTTATAGGCGATATACATTACTTTATACATTACCAAACATTACCTTTTCCCACTGGGTTGGGTCCATTATTTATACTAAAAAAACCTTTAACTGTTTTTGCAAAAGGGTAGAGTTGCCCAAACCAGCATTTGTAATTTACCAACACTAAAATGTTGTTAAATAAAATATGTAGCATTACTACAAGCCGGAACATAATAATTTCAAATGGTGCATGTTTTCATCACCATAGGAAAAATTGCAGTATCTATATATTAATACGCTAACACTCTCCGCATACAAGCTTTCGTAACCCAAATTAGGTTAGTATTTATAGATAGATCCCTATAAAAGTTATATTGGAAACTTAAAATGGACTAATCTGCTGTCTCGCCAAAAAAATTTTGAAAATTATTCTTAGTTTATTTATTATTAAACAAAAAAGTGGTGTCCAAACTCTCCAGCTATTTTGTTATCCCCACATTCTGTTATACCCGCAATATACATCTTTATTCAGCACTCTTATAAAACTCCCAAAGCCACATCTATCCGCTCAAAAAAAACCGAAAAATGTACCAAATCATATCCTCTTCGGCATATTAACACCATTTGTAAGCTAAGAAATCCAGCTTCACTTCTGGCTTTACATATTTAACTTTTTGCCTATTGGTAAAGTTTATTTTTTTAACGATATAATTTTGTAAGAAAATTTCAAAATGTTAAGATCGAAAATTTAATAACGTACGGACTTTAACTAAAGAACAATTTTACATGACACTAATGCTGATTTCGTTTAACATGTTTACACCCTTGCACAGAACACTGTAAAAGTGTGATAGAAGTATACCCGTTCTACATGAACCTGCTATCGATAAAACGAAAAAAACACTGCCCCGTTTGCTACGCTATGTGCATGAATAATTAGGTTTCGCTCATCACCCATATTTAATTCTTAATTCTTAAATAAAATTTTCGTCAGCTGATTTTCAACCAGCTACCCTGTCAAAGCTTCTACCTTTTTTTGCCAAAAACACATTTTTACTTTAGATTATTTGATGTTCTAAGCTTTTCTCGATTTTTTAAAAGTTTTATTCACTTATGAAATTTTTAGGGTGATAAATATTGGAAAAGTATGTTTTCTAAGCAGAAAATATATTTTTCATACAGCTGAAGACTGGCCAGAAAAATATCCCCAATTGTCTCATTTAGAACAAAGCTGTAATTAGACGCTGACAAGTATAACTAGTTCCTGGCGTCATGGTAGACACCTCGATTGTCAGAACTCTGATTTTGTTCAGTTTTCCTTGCTTTAAAACATAAAAATTAAAAAAAAAAAACAATTTTTAAATTTTTGCCCTCGCCGAGAATCGATGTCAGGTGTCCTGCAAGTAGTATACATTTATACCCATTCTGGTATAAAAAGGGTATAATTAGTCTCTTCATAGGACATGCTCGAACAAATGTGACCAATTCATTCCATCTAAAAGATACTAAAAAAGTAGTAGTCTACTATTCCTCTGCGATTAATCCCGGACTAATCGCCCTTTTTTGGAGGGAAATACCACACGAACTTTTACTAAAGTACCGTTTTACATGAGTAGCTCCACTTTTTTGTATGAAAAAACTTTTTCAACTTTGATAATTTGATATGTTAAGCTTTTTCTATTTATTTTTTTTCCACGTATGCAATTTTTAGAGCAATAAAATATTGGAAAAGTATATTTTCTAAGCAGAAAATGTATTTTTCAAACTAAAAAGTGAAGTTAGTTATAAAGAATTAAAAATTTTGTCCGCAAAACCAGGATTGTAATTTTCAAAAAATTGCTTTAAAAAAATTTGTTTAAAAGAAAAAACATTTAAATATGCTGCACCACCCTAATGTGCAGATTCTTTGCATGGTATTACTCAAATCAAATGTTTAAATTCCCAAACTTCATATATATATATATATATATATATATATATGTATGCGTGAAGCAAGGAGAAAAAACGGTACCTTGCAAATTGCACAATCATCGAAACTCCGACAAACACTCCCCGCAAAAACTCTGCGCTTCGAAAACCGCTCCCCCCTTTTTTGCGCTCATTACTCTCACATGAACGTACATAAGTATACAGCGAACCAGGGGTGCCATGACAAAATCCCAAATGGCAAAATCCCAAGTAAAAAAGTTGGGATTATGACACACCCCCTGCAGTATCATAATCCCAATTTTTTTACTTGGGAATATGACACTGCAGTGGAGTGTCATACTCCCAATTGGGTTTTTGACACCTTTGAGCTGAAAAATTAGAAAAAAACTCAAGCCTGTTCAATACTTTTATTACAAGATTTATTTTTAAGTTTTTTGCCAGAAACAGCATGGCGTAGCCCAGGGTTATTTAAATAAGCGCGGCCGAAGGCGGCCAACTCGGAAAGGTGTTCTGCACAAAAAAAGTATGGATTACACAAAAGAGTCGGATCCGTGGCATGTTGCCACGGATCAGGGCAACCACCTGGACTTGGCATGGCGTAGCCCAGGGTAATTTAAACAAGCGCGGCCGAAGGCCGCCAACTCGGAAAGGTGTTCTGCACAAAAAAAGTATGGATTACACAAAAGAGTCGGATCCGTCGCATGTCCCAAGCTTCATATTTGGGATTTTGTCTTATTTTTATTTGGGATTATGACACCCAGTCTACAGTGTCATAATCCCGAGTAAAAAAATTGGGATTATGACACTGCAAGAGAGTGTCATAATCCAAATTTTTTTACTTGGGATTTTGCCACTTGGGGCTATGACATGTCACCGAACCAGGCAGCTGCCACTTGCCTTAATTTTTGTGCCAAAAAAAAAAAACAAAGTGTAGCAAATCAAATAAATATCATTGCATCCTCCTCATCTTCACACCATCATCATTCACATAATCACATAATTCACATAATCCAAGGTTTTTCGCAGATCACTTCTATATTTAGTTTTTTGTCCATTAAAAAGATTATATTTTTAACGACATGGTTTTTTTTTTAAGTAAAATTCCACAAGGTTACGATAAAAAAGTACCATTATATATCGAAATATTATAAGCCCATACCGGGTTTTTGTGCTATTTAAATTGAAAACTTATTTTTTATGTAACAATTAATGTAAGTTTAATATAATTTGTAATAATAAGTGTCTGCAGTACCTTAGACATAAACAAATAAATAAAAAAATAAAAATAAAAATAAAAATAAAAATAAAAAAAAACCTTTTCTGTTGTACTACTTTGCTGCACCACCCTAATGTGAAGATTGTTTGTATGGTATCACTTAATCCAAATTTGCTATTGTCACGAGGGAGCCACTTACTTGGTTTTGTTGTGAACGGGGAATATGTATATTAAGAGAGAGTTGAAGAAAATTTCAGATGGTCGAATTTCGACCACGGCCGATCCTAGTAATAAACATTTTCAGTATTGTATTGCTATTATAACTTTTTGCCGATATATTAATAAATATTAAGGGTATTCGTGTAATTTCTTATTTGCATCGTATTTATGCTATACCTCTTAAATTTACGATATCGTATATCATGTGTCAAAATTTGTATGAAAAATGTTTAGCACATTCATCGTAAATTTAAGCATGAAATTTGGCTCGTAAACGACGTGCTAAATATACGAAGCCAAAAATGAATGATTGACATCTCATTAATTAAATTGAAATTTCAAATAAAAAAATTTAAAAATTTCGAAAATTTCACTAAAATTTTTTAAATTGTGTTGGAACTTGGAAGTGTGTGACAGATCTAGCTTTCTTAGGTGAAAACGTTGACTACATGTCCCGCATAACACCCAGTGAGGGTTCTTAGGTTCTCCCTTCTTAAGTTAATAAGGTGGGCCGATGTTCTTGGTGTAGATTGTAGCAAGAATTTTGTTTAGAATTTTTCAAAATTTTAAATTTTTTTAATTTCTTCTGGCGTTTGATTTGTTTATTATTTATTTATCAAACAGCTGATATACGAGTATGCACTTACCCAGCCAGCACATTTTAAAAATTTGTAACAAAGATTCAAGTATCACTCTCCAGATAAGTAAAAACTATAATTTATGATCATTTTATGGCCGTATTTTTTGAATCCATTTTAAATTAATTTTTTCATATTTTTTTTATATGTATAGTATAAATATTGTTTTAATCTTTAGAAATCATTTTCTGATCCATTTGTTTTTGTATTTTTTTTAAGCTGCACAAGAGAAGTCCGCCAAACCAGCAGGATAGTGAGAACATATTGATGGCAAAAGGAAAAACGTTCGACGTTTTCAATATTTTTTTTATATTTAAATATCAGGGCCCTTCTCTCTAAATTTTTTTCATAAAAAAACACAAGAAATTGTTAGACTATTGTCAAAAGTTTTTTCCATGCAACACATGCAACATGAGTTTTTTATTCTTGCAACATGTGTTTTTTGTTCTTGCATGAAAAAAACTTTTGACAATAGTCTAACAAATTCTTTATTTTTTACGAAAAAAGTTAGATAAACCCTATTATTTCTCTAAATTTTCTGATATGAAAAAATATTTGTCTATAAGAAAAAAAAAAAATAAACAGTAAACAAGAATTTTAAAACGTAGAAGTTCAATATTTAGCCACCAAAAGAGCTCCGATATGATCATAAAATATGATTAAAAACTCATGTTTAACTTTATTTGAATCTCAGAAATTAATAATCTAAATGATTCAAAAATGATTTCGAAGATTAATTTTGATCATCAAAAAGAAACAAATTTGATTATTCCTTTGTTCATTTGTATGATAATATAATCACAAAAAAAGAATGAAATTGTACTAAAATTCAAATAAAGGAATATTCCAAAATCTAAAACACAAATGCTTAGCAAGGGCGTTCGTATAAGAACTGTAGTAAACTCGTAAATATACGAGATTCGTAAACTTAAGACATAACACGAATACCCTTATTATCTATAAATGAATTTGATCTCAATAACAAAGCGTTTTATTTTTGACATTTCCAAACAATTTTTATTTTAGTAGTCTTTTATATATGTGTGTATACATATTTTGTTTTTTTAATTTTTGAAATTTTTTTTTAGGTTTTTGGCTGGGTTGGTATAAGCCTTGAACCGGTTCAAGTTTTCTCAAGGTGGTTCGAACCACCCAGATTTTCGGGAAGTGGTTCGAACCACAGCGATTTTTGGAATGATTTCCAGCCCTGATCAAA
Source organism: Campiglossa producta (assembly GCA_964058755.1). Classification (NCBI taxonomy): domain Eukaryota; kingdom Metazoa; phylum Arthropoda; class Insecta; order Diptera; family Tephritidae; genus Campiglossa; species Campiglossa producta. The sequence continues at coordinate 69,306,273 of CAXKVI010000002.1, forward strand.
ATGGCTCACAACCATCAATAGGCTTTGAATCTTTAAAATCAAGCTAGCATGTAAGATAGAAATCCTCTAAACCATCGTTAATTTGACCTGCACTGCCATAACCTGGCATCTAAACACTACATAAGCCAGCGGAAAAAATTCTCAAAACGAATGTCCAAAACCTAAGTACATACATGCTACACGCGATATTTAACCGTATTCTATCCCTATCTCCTGGATTAACTAATATGATTTTTAAATGAAACAAACCGTTTTTGTCCTGGGGTCTGTTCGATAATTCCTCAACATAAGCAAAGCGCGTACATCTAGCAGCGCTACATGACACGACGATATGCTGATGTCACTAGGTATACGATGCTCCATAAAGATACCCGAAAAGAATACTTTGTCGTGTAGTGTAGTGCTGCCCGCCTTTAACATTTGGATACCTACAATATGTTGTTGTTGTTGTTGTTGTTGTTAACAATGAATGAAATTGTAGTAAAATTCAAATAACGGAATATTCCAAATTCAATCTTAAAAATGTTATTTGGGTTAAATCTAAAACACAAATGCTTAGCAAGAGCGTTCGTATAACAACTGTAGTAAACTCGTAAATATACGAGATTCGTAAACTTAAGACATAACACGAATACCCTTATTATCTATAAATGAATTTGATCTCAATAACAAAGCGTTTTATTTTTGACATTTCCAAACAATTTTTATTTTAGTAGTCTTTTATATATGTGTGTATACATATTTTGTTTTTTTAATTTTTGAAAATTTTTTTTAGGTTTTTGGCTGGGTTGGTATAAGCCCTGAACCGGTTCACGAACCGGTTCAAGTTTTCTCAAGGTGGTTCGAACCACCCAGATTTTCGGGAAGTGGTTCGAACCACAGCGATTTTTGGAATGATTCCAGCCCTGATCAAAATGGCTCACAACCATCAATAGGCTTTGAATCTTTAAAATCAAGCTAGCATGTAAGATAGAAATCGTCTAAACCATCGTTAATTTGACCTGCACTGCCATAACCTGGCATCTAAACACTACATAAGCCAGCGGAAAAAATTCTCAAAACGAATGTCCAAAACCTAAGTACATACATGCTACACGCGATATTTAACCGTATTCTATCCCTATCTCCTGGATTAACTAATATGATTTTTAAACAATATGTCGCCAAATAGAGCTTGATCGGGCACGATAGCCGAATAAAACAAGCCGGTACCAACTCACCAACGAGATTCCAATGAACCAAGAAAATAAAAAGAAAGATTATTAAATGGTTGAAAAGAATAGATGCAGATTTATTGAAGAAATAGAAAATATGTATAGATGCCAGTAGGGGTATATATACTTATAAAATGAAATAATCCAAAGGAGAAAACTGCGAATAGTTTACCTTTTGGATTGATGAGATCAAAATTGGTGTTGTAATTAAAATCTGCGAGTGCACGAACGGGGGTAGCCTGTGCTGTTGGTGGATGTCGAACAAAGACTGACTTTCCACCACAGACCGCCTCGAGTCGTAAGTCAATTTCGGAGAGCGGCATACCGGTAGTTTTCCCACAGCGGCTTAGCTTTGCAGCTTGAGCTGATGTGACAAACCTTCTAGGGTTCCCCAATATTGAAGGCGGTTTGGCTTCAACATTGCCGCCGGCCTTGCAATATGTAGGAATTGCAACTATTCGAAATGGACGGAATTTAAAAATTCACAATTTGCCTATGACCCAGGAAGGGGTCGTGGTACTTTGGAGGTAAGTACATTTATAATGAGAACGGTTACCCAGTAGGGGGTGTAGTGCATTAGAGAGCACACGGGCCAGAAAGGACCCAACCGAACATCGAATTTTCAGCTGTAGGAAAGCCCGGATATGAAATAGTTTCCGATCGCATTAATTTATGTTGTATGTCACCTCCGATTATTACGGCCACGGCGGAGGAGGTATGAAAGCCGTGGTCGGCCAACTTCAAATTTTCAAATTTATCTCGCGTAGCTTGATTGAAATGACGAGCAGGCGTTTTCAAACCGATCTCAGTCACAACCCGGGCTGCAAACGCGAAACGAACATGGAGATCTCCGAACGCACTGACCTGAATCTCGCACATGTCCAGGTTCGCAACAGGCAAGGTCTGAAGGCGCAGGCGTTTCACCAAGGACCCGTCGATCTTACTCGTTTGCGAACAAGGATAAAGTAGCGCTCAACACGGTGACTGTTCCGGAAAGTTGAGTTAAGAGAGGCGGCAGCTGATGACGAGGATCTAACCGGGCGTGCGAATGGAGCAACGTATGATGCTTATGATGGCAATATTCACACGTTCCCTGACTTCGGCAGTTCTTCGTTTGGTGTGAGTGCGCCAAGCAACGCGAGTAATATCGATGTAAGACAACAAATCGTAACCGGCGTTCATAATTCGCGTCAAGGAACGTTTTGGACAATAACGGAGCGGATGCGAGCGACGGCACACGCTGCAATGAAATTTATGTGGTTTGTCTGCCCGTGTGGGACGACGGCTTGTTGTAGGCGACGGCTTCTTGTAGGCGATGGTGATGAGGATGTCCGAGACACACATGACGAGGCAACGGGTGAAATTGTGACTTGGACTAACTCCATTACGCGAATCTGTACGACAGGTGATAAGACAGAAGAGATAAAAAACAAAAATGTGATTATAACTATATGGGTAATTCCGATCGGTTCGTTTCTTTTTTATGTGGACAATGTGTAAGCCTATCCGATCTAATGGGTTTTTAGTGCGAATGAAACTAGATTATTCCACTATCCGGCCCAACGTTTCGCCAACTTCCTTGGCTTCCTCAGGGGCTATTCTGTTTTTATTATTTTCACAGCATAAAAATATACAAAATTACACAAAAAAAAAACAATATTAATTATTAATATAAACACGGAGAGACATTATTGCGTACAGAAATTTTAAAGCATTTAACTTACATTTATGTTAACACATTAAAAACAATTAAAAATTTAAATTAATAAAAACTTAAACAATTTTTTTTTTTTTTTTGATAAAAACGATACCATCTACTGTGGTACACTCGTCATACTAAAACTGAAATGTCATATGCATAAAAGATATGCAGCCGCAATATCAGCTGTGTCCTCTTTCTTGTTTACAGTTTTGTTTCTGTTTTGCATAATTCGCAGGCTTTCCAGTGTATACCTTATTTTCTCCCTTGGTTCCTTGTCTATTATTCTTACGTTTGCAAAGTCAGCTGTGTGACCGTGTGCTGTTGCATGCTGAGCTAAAGCTGTGCTTTGTTTTTGTTTTCTAATGTCAGCGTCATGTTCAGCCAGTCGTATACTTAAGCTGCGCTTCGTATTTCCGATGTAAATTTTGTTGCAGTTTTCTTGGTTGTTTCCTTTGCAGTTTATTTGGTAAACTACATTGTTTTGTTGTTGCTTGTTTATTGGGGTTTTTGTTCTTGTAAAACATCTTGACAATGTGTGGTTTGATTTGTAAGCTAGGGTGATATTTTCTTTCTTAATTATGTGATGTGCTAAATTTTCTGTTAGCCTGGGAATATGTGTGACACTATAGTATCGCTTTGTTTCGTTATTTGTTGTTGGTTGGGGTTGATTTTGGGAATTTTGCATTTGATGTATTTTTTGTTGTATTAGGTCGGAGATTAGGTGGTCAGGGTATTTATTTCTTTTGAGTGTGGTTTTTATTTTTTCTATGATTAATTAGGCAAAGCGACGAGCTTTACGATGGGGCGCATGATCATTTCCTTTTGGGTGCGAATATCCGCCACGCGAACCCTTTTATCTGAAGATTTTCATGGCGCACGACGACCAAGTCGTCGACGGCGATATTCTTTTGGGGAAATTTCCATTTGTAGCGTCGATGTAACTCCTTTAGATATTCTTCTTTCCATCGAAGGACATGTTGTTGACTGAGAGCCTTCAGCTTTTGCCAACGATTAATAAAGTGTTTCATTTGTGCGAGAATTGTAAGCCTGGTGCGAATTTTAGCTATCTCTTCTCCTGAAATAGCTAACGATTGGTACGAATGAAAGCTGCGGGTGTGTTTGTTAGTTCCGTTGTAAAATCGAAATACGTAAGCCAAAACGCTCCATGCTCGTGGTAATGACGAAAATCTGTCCAAGGGATCCCCGTCGCTGGCCAGAAGCGTTATATGCGTCTTTAACTGCCGCACTTCTAAAGAGACCTCATTTGTTTCGTCCTCTAGGGATGGCCACTGCTTTTCCTCCTTCCTTAGCCATCCTGGGGGTATGCTCCTCTGCTTCCGAGATCAGCCGGGTTGTTCTTTGACTCGACGTGACTCCAATGTCCAACTGTTTCTTGGATTCTTGCCACTCGATTAGCGACAAAGGTAGTCCAAGACGTGGGGCGCTTTCTAAGCCATGCTAACGCAATGGTAGAATCGGTCCAGCAGAATAATTTTTCGATTTTAAAAGGGTGTTCATTTTGAAGATACCTAAGCATATCGACTACCAGGACTGCACCGCACAATTCTAAACGAGGAAGCGAGATAGTTTTTACTGATGCAACCTTGGCTTTTTCTAGCAAGAGGTGGGACGACACCTGATTTATGTTTTCTACCCGCAAATATATCACCCCCGCGTATGCCTTTTCCGACGCGTCGCAAAAGGCATGAATTTGAAACGGTGACTCGGTAGAAAAGTTTACCCATCGTGGAATCTGTATATTTTCAATAGACCTATAATTTTCTACGAAGGATTTCCATCTGAACAGGGTTTGCGCAGTAATAGGTCGGTCCCAAAGGGTACCATCCGCCCAAATTTGCTGCATCACTATTTTGGCTATAACCACTACAGGCGCGAGCCATCCGGCAGGGTCAAAAAGCTTTGCTATGGACGATAAGACTTCCCGTTTTGTGTAGCTATCCTTCGAAGTAAGGGTCTGGACGCTAAAGAAAAAGTGATCGGACTTAGCGTTCCATCGAATACCTAATGCTTTTGTGGTGCTGGTTTCATCGAAAGTTAAAAATTCCCTATTTAAAAGGTGGTCATGAGGAATATCCTTAAGGATTTCCTTGGCATTTGAGGACCATTTCCTCAAAGCGAAACCTGCACTACCGAGTGTCTCTATCAGCTGATCTCGCGCTTGCAAAGCTGTGGAACTGTTGTGAAATCCCGCTAGTATGTCGTCTACATACAACAAATTTCGTAAGATCTGAGCCGCTATTGGATGAGAATCTTTATTGTCTTGAGCAAGCTGAAGAAGCGTTCTAATTGCTAAGTATGGCGCGCAATTAACTCCGAAAGTAACGGTATTTAGCTGAAAATCTAAAATACTACTATGCGGGTCCTTTCTAAAGAGAATTCTCTGATAAGGCCTATGATTCGGGTGCACTAAAATTTGCCTATACATCTTTTGGATGTCACTGCTAAATACGTATTTATACATTCTCCATCGAATGAGCAGTTTAAGCAGACTCAATTCAAAGAGTTGCTCGAACTCAGGACTGCATGATGAGGCAGGTAAAAGTGATGGGGAGCATGCTCGACGATTGGTGGTCCTATCTTCTCCATGTGACCTAAATCTAAGTACTCGTGTACTACGTTATCGTACTCCTTTAAGGAAGGATTTTTAATTAACCTCGCCTCGTTCCGAATGAACTACCGAAGTGCGGTCGCGAAAACCCTAGCCAGATCCGCCGGATAAAAGCTTTTGAATGGTAGGAATACCACGTATCTACTCTCTTCGTTCCTAGTGGTGGTCTTTACATATAGCTCTTCGCAGAATGCGTCCTCTTCTGTTTGAAGGTTTTTTTCTAGAGATATCTTTTAGTTCCCCCCTCGTGAAGGGTGGATACCTTGCCGCGGTACGAGGTCTTAAGTCGATAGCCACAGGGCTACGCTGCCCTTGTGATCATAGCTCCGTACGGCACTTCATCACGAGAGCAGCCTAGCCTCTCTGGCGCGACGACAAAGATCTTCCCCCTCCCAATCCAGGGTGTTATGCGAAACCGTGCCCATTGGACGTTTGCAGCCGGGAGGCAAATCGTGGCTGTATTTGAACGGAGCCTCTCTGATACCGGGTCGCCTCAGAGAGTAAGCATGGCCTTACCGCGTTACGGGGCTCTACCGCGGCGGACGACACATTTTCCCCTACTCTTCCCTTGACCCTAAGCTGGCCGTGTCCGGCGATGGGTCGTACGAACAAGATGAACTCAAATTATCCAAATAAAAACGATAAACCTAAAAAACAAACAACGCCAAATTTCACTCCTCAGCAAAGGAGAGCTATGGAGGAACAGGCGAGAAAGCAACAACAACGCCGGAGGACAACCTCCGTTCCACAATCAAGGGGGGGATCGACAGCGATGGCAACTACGAGTCGGTCAACCAACCCTCTATCGACTAAGATTGACTTGATGGGAGCTAGCACCAGTGCGGTTGCCAACGCAACTAAGCGGACAACGGCAGATGCTAAACTCCCATCAACCGCTGATATGAAAACCAGTATCTTTACGTCTGTGGCAGCGGTCTCACGACCTGGCCTCGGAGTTTCGAAGGAGAAGGAAGCTGCAACTGAGATTTCGGCAAGGAGAGCGACCGCGATGGCAACTACGGGTCCGCACTCCCAGGAGACCTCTCCCCGCCGCTTCACATACCACGAGAAAAGATTGGCTGCAAAGATCCTGAAGAGGTATGAAGGAGTACCGCAGGAATCGCTGTCGCCGAATTCCAGTAAATCGGTAGAGCTAGCGAAAGCTGTGATACCGGATTTCCAAAATTCTTACATGCCAAAGAGGTTAAAAGTTAACCCTTTCAAGCGCCAGAGATCGGACCTGGAGTTGAATCCCCCTCCCAAGCGGCATCAGAATACCCCTGGAGCGGGCAAACTAAGCTTTGCTGAGGTAACCAAGGACAGGATCCTTATAGGCGTCCTGGACCGAGGCAATGACCGCCTGGCCATCCCTAAGGACCGGTGGCGTTACGTGCGAAATGAACTCGGCAACATTCTTCTCAATGTTGCTCCAGAGTTTCCGGGTAGTTCGGCGCGAGTAACGGATGCGGGTTGGCACCAGGGTCAGATTAAATTACTCGCATGCGAGGATGCAAAAACCGTAGCACTGTACAAGGCAGCAGCTGCTAAGCTGGGTGAAGTCTACAAGGGCGCAAAGATAGAGGTCGTCGACTGGAAGGACATTCCAGCTCGTCCAAGGGCAAGGGCGTGGATTCCGGCCATCCCTGACGAACCCGAGAGAATTCTCGGAATGCTACGGCTAATGAATCCGTCCCTGCCAACGCATGACTGGAGTGTCAATCTGGTCGGGGATGCGGTAGGGCCCGACAGACAGGTGGTGTTCACCATGAATAAAGAGTCAATCGAGCCCCTCAAAAGGTGCAATGGCCTAGTACACTACAGCGTAGGCCAGATCGTTATCCACGTATATCGTGGTGATGCTCAGCGCGCTGCCTTCTCGGCTGCTCCGAAGGAACCGGAAAACGAATTACCAGAAGAGGAAGCGGAGGATTCCGATGCGGAAAGCATGTTATCCGCCACGTCCCTTGGCGATAGTGCTGTGAACAACTCGGAGATGGAGGACAGCCTACAGGACGAGGAAGCCCTCGACGTCACGGTGGTAGCAGCCAACGCTGAGCGATTAACATCTAACGCTGCAGACAGCAAGACTCCTGCAACGCCATATCGGGCAGTTAATCGGAACAACTCGTCGTTGATAGGCAACCTCCGGGATGGGGCAAACCTCGACGATATGGGGACGGCAGGGAAGTCTGTGCGCTCTCATGTTGGTGGTGCTTCAGATTAATCTGCACAAATCTAAAGTAGCTTCGGCTGCTTTAAGTAGTCGTCTTTCTAAAGGCGACGTGGATGTGGTTCTCATCCAAGAACCCTGGGTCAATAGCTCGAGAATCTGCGGATTGAAGACTAAGGGCTTCAAGCTCATTCGAGCCAGCGAGGAGAGCAAAGTCAGAACGTGTATTTTGGTCAAGTCTGAGTTGAACTCCTTTCTCCTACCTAACTACACCAATGGTGATATTACCGCTATCAGTCTAACGGTCGACAGCACCCGCCTGACGGTGGCGTCGGTCTATATGCCCTACGACGCCGAAGAACCCCCACCACAAATGGAGGTGAAAGACCTGGTGTCAAATTTCTGCACGGGTAATCTTATTATTGGAGCGGACGCTAATGCTCACCATGTCCAATGGGGGAGCTCCGACATCAATGCCAGGGGCGAGTCTCTGTTTGATTACCTCTTAACAACCAACCTGGTGATTTGCAACGTGGGTAATGAGCCTACTTTTATCACTAAGACCCGCAGGGAGGTCATAGACCTCACTCTCTGTAGTGAAGGCGCTTATGAGTGGGTCAGAAAATGGCGGGTTCTGGAAGAACATTCTTTCTCCGACCACCGTTACATAGAAATGGTTTTAGACTTTATTGTAGAACAACCAATCATGAAACGCAATCCACGTAACACTGATTGGCAGTTACACAATGAAATATTAGACAGAGACCTCCCAGTACTGCCCTCACAAGCCCCCTCATCAGTAGAGGAGCTGGAGGATCTTGTTACTACATTTACATCGGCGCTCTCAAATGCTCTAGGACAGGCTTGTCCAGTGCCAAAACCACGCGGTAAACACAGGCCACATTGGTGGTCCTACGATTTGGACTCGCTCCGAATATCATGCCGGAAACAATTTAACAAGGCCAAGAGCTTCGGCTCTGAGCCTCATTGGCACGAATATAAAGCTAAACTAAGGGCCTACAAAAAAGCTCTGAGACAGGCGAAGAGAACCTCGTGGAGAAATTTCTGCACTGGCGTCGAAAAGGTCGACGACACAGCGAGACTAAGACGAGTCCTCTCGAAAAGTCAAACAACCATCAGCTATTTGCGAAAGCCTGACGGATCCTGGAAACCCTTGAGCTGCTCTTGAATACACATTTTCCGGGGAATCTGCATGATGCACCACTAGCACCTGCAACAAACCTGGCAGTAAATATACCCATCACTGAGGAAAGAGTAAGGTGGGCAGTTAAGAGCTTTGAACCGTATAAGGCTGCCGGGCCGGACGGGATTATCCCCGCGCAGCTTATAAACACGTTGGAGACATCAGCTAAATGGCTGGTATTTCTCTTCACAGCCTGCCTGGCTCTCAACCACATTCCGGGCTCCTGGAGAAGCGCCACGGTAGTGTTTATCCCTAAGGCTGGGAAGGCATCCCACTACGAGCCAAAGGACTACAGACCGATCAGTCTCTCGTCCTTTGTACTAAAAACCTTTGAGAGGATATTAAGCGACTACCTCTTAACGACTATTGATAGCAACCTTATCTCTAGCTATCAGCATGCATACACCAAGGGTAAATCAACAGAAACCGCTCTGCACAGCCTAGTGTCTGTCATTGAGAAATCGCTGTGTGAAAAGGACTACTGTCTCGTGGCCCTCCTAGACATTGAGGGGGCTTTCAACTATATAAGCCCGGAGGCTATCAACTCCGCTCTAACTAATCTGGGAGTAGATAGACCTCTAACTGGTTTAATTGACCAACTTTTAATGGGAAGGAAAATAGCTTCTTCACTTGGTACGGTTGAGTTATCACGCTATGTCACAAGGGGAACACCCCAGGGTGGTGTTCTTTCCCCGCTTTTATGGAACCTCACAGTCAACTCGTTGCTACGTGACACAAGCTGGGGGGGCGGGAAGATAGTGGCATACGCAGACGATTTAGCTATTGCATTCAGAGGCAAGTTCCCACAAACTCTGTGTGACCTGATGCAAGTAGCACTGCGAGAAGTTTCGACGTGGTCCTCTCGCTGCGGAGTTAGTATCAACCCAGGGAAGGTGGAACTTGTCCTCTTCACCAACCGGTACAAAATACCGCCACTAAGCCTACCAAAACTAGATGGCACGCGCCTGGGCTTGTCGGATAAGGCCAAGTTTCTAGGCATAGTTCTGGACAGGAAATTGAATTGGAAGGAGAATGTTCTTCAGCGCCAGAAGAAAGCTTGCATCGCTCTTTACACCTGCAAAAGAGCCATTGGCAAAATATGGGGGCTCAGCCCTAGAGTATGCAGTTGGATCTACACGGCCATCATTCGCCCAATCATGCTTTATGGAGTCGTCGTATGGTGGCCTGCGCTGAGCAAGGCAACATACCTGAATCTGTTGCGGAAAGTCCATAGATCCAATATGATCTGTATAAGCGGTGCGCTAAGGACAACGCCCAACGAAGCCCTCCAGGTCATTCTGGGCATTTTGCCACTTGATCTGGAAGGGTTTCGGTCAGCGGCGGCATCAGCTCTGCGCCTAAGAGAAACCTCCCGTTGGGCTGCGGGTACTATTGGACACTCCAGTATTCTGGAATCTTACAGCTTTCTCCCTCTAAGCACAGATCGTTGTGCGACTACTACAGTCGGGGATAGCTGTTTCAAAATAAACATTCCCAGCAGAGAAGACTGGGAGAGGACGGATTGGTGTCCCGAAACAAATGGTGGCACTTCCATATACACCGACGGCTCGAAGTTGGACGGCAGAGTTGGAGGAGGCGTTTATTCAAGGGATTTGGACCTTGAGCTCTCCTTCAGACTACCTGATCATTGTAGCGTATTCCAGGCGGAAGTCTCGGCAATCCTGGACGCCGCGGCCTGGTTAAGCAAACGTGTTATCGGAGAAGATATCGCTATTTTCAGCGATAGCCAAGCGGCCATCAAATCCCTTGGCTCATACACGTTCAACTCTGAACTGACGCTCAGCTGTCGTCGATCTCTTCAGGAGATGGCCCAACAGAACCGCGTAAACCTCATATGGGTCCCGGGACATAGGGACATTGAGGGAAACTGTAAGGCAGACGAGCTTGCCAGGCAGGGCACGACCAAGCAGGTTCTTCAGGATAAAGAGCGCTTAGGTATGCCGTTTGCCACATGCAAACTAATGCTGAAGGAGCACACACTCCGTCAAGCCAACGAAAGATGGCTGCAATCCCCAGGGTGTCGCATATCGAAACAAACCTGGCCAAAATGGGATCTTAAAAGGTCTAGACGCATTTATGCCCTAACTAGGAGGGAAATCTGCATATTGATAGAGGTATTAACCGGTCACTGCCTCATTGGTAGGCATGCAGAAAGGCTAGGTGTGCCCTACCGACGATGCTGCAGGAGTTGCAAAGATGATGAGGAGGAGGAAACAGTGGATCACCTCATCTGCAACTGTCCGGCTTTAAGCGGCGCGAGAACGCGCTTTTTGGGAGTTCCGTTCCTGGATAGTCTAAGCCAGATCGCGGAACTGGACATAAAGGACTTGATGGGCTTCATAAAGTCATCTAAGTGGTTCGAGGAGGAGTAACGGTGTCGGGTTAGGAGTGTCAGTCCCGGGATTCTGCTATGTGGAAAATCCCAACAACTCAGGGATTTTCCATATGGCTGGGTCCCGGGACTGACTTTCCTTGTGTTGGTGGTATCACAACGGGCCTTTCAAAACTGGCCTCTGCGGCAGCCACTTGAACCTAACCTAACCTTTTAGTTCCCAAAATTTACGCAGCTAACTATCTAGCGCGATGTCTTCTTCCATTGAGATCGTTGTGGCAAAACAAGAGACGTGTACAGTGTGTTAAGTACTGTATCACAAGATAACGAGTAGGCTGTGAAAAAGTTTTTATATGCTGTTCAATATTTTCTAGATTTGACATTATTCTAATTTTGATATACAAACAATTCGGTTTATATTTTTATATTTTGTAATTTCTAATAAAATAGAAGTCGGTTCCCATCTGTATCAATTTCAGTAGTGAGATGGAACACGTAATAGAAAAATTTTAAAGTTTAATTGGTGCGACGGGATGCATAAATAAGTATTAACGTGGAACACGCTGGAAAGCGAAGCTCGACATTGCAAGGTATTTCGGGATCGTATTTCAGAAGATACGGCAATCTGAAGCACAAAGTTGGGACACTGTTAGAAGGTTAACTTTGACGGAGAGAGTTTTTGGGCTAGTGGCGAGTTCAGGCAGTCAATTGAAAGTTTACGAGGCATGTATAAGATGAGAATTTACAAGATGAAGAGGTGTCAACGGAGTAAGAAGCACAATTTGTTAAGGAGCGCAAACGGCACGTATGGAAAACGGCTCAAATTAGCAGTTGGTGTAGGAATCTCAACGGTGCGACGGTGAAATACAAACGAGAACACAAGATTTCAGAGTATCGAGCCTTCAACGAAATAGATGTTGAAAATCTGGCATGCAGATGGGTGTGAACTTTTAAAACGGCGTATATGCCCGAACGGTTTGGTGATACTTTTCTACAAATACGAACGGAAACAGTCTCAGCGATCAATTTTTGCAGACAAGCTTAACAATGTTAATGTGAATGAAGTCCAATACTTGATAGTACAAAGGGCAGTGACTGAAACGGAAGACTAATCGAGGGCGATTAGTGGTTGTCAGGAGAGGCCGAACTGTTAAGTACTGTATCACAAGATAACGAGTAGGCTGTGAAAAGGTTTTAATATGCTGTTCAATATTTTCTAGATTTGACATTATTCTAATTTTAATATACAAACAATTCGGTTCATATTTTTATATTTTGTAATCTATATATATAAAAGAAAGTGGCGTTAGTACAAACACTTATAACTCAAGAACGGCTGCACCGATTTGGATGATGGACACCAATTCAGATTGTTCTCTGGCCAGAATCAAAGAATATCCAAAAAAAATTACCGAAAAATTCCCAAAAAACAAAAAAAAAATTTTTACTTGAAAAAATAGTTGCAATTTTTTTTTATTTTTATTCAATTCTTTTTTTTTTTTAAAAGGAACAGTATGTAGTTGAATTTTTTTTTCTATTTTGAAAAGAAACCCCCCCCCCCCCCCCCCCCCCCCCCCAAAAAAAAGAGAAAAAATGGATTTTCAACTAGAAAAAGACCGATGGTAAAAATTATTCTGAAACTTTTAAAAATATATATTTTTTGGTAAAAAATATCCGCGGATTAACAAACTATCGGTTATAGAAATTTTGATTTCTAAGACACAATTTTACGCAGGGCAACGCCTGTGGGGTCAGCTAGTTTCTAAGAAAATAGAAGTCGGTTCCCATCTGTATCAAGTGGAAGACGCCCTCGTGACGATCCACCCGAATACGGCGTCTTGTGACAAAAAGTTGTGGTTCCTGCTACGTTTGACCCCATCTAATATAACCTTAGGGTATAAATCTCCTCCGATGAGAAGGTCGATTGGTGCACTTTGCAAGAATTTCGAATCTGCTTAGGGAACCTTGGGTAAAATGTCTAGGATCGACTCATCAAGCGATGTTGATGGTAAGTTACCTGTAATTTTTGGTAAGGCGAACGCTGTTGTTTCTATAAAGAGGTTGGGGTCCCGAGGTGAACCTAACACGAACGAACAGACTTTGAGGAGTTGTTTGAAACCTTTTTGCCTTCGAATAAGAAAGCTTCAAAACATTTCTAAGGGTTCCATTAGCGCACACTTAACTTAAAAAGACTTGAAAATATCACATCCAGCAAATGGGAAGCACATGTATCTGATTACCGAAAGTTAAATTAAGTTTCCAAGTTCAGTGAGAGCCGTGAGAGTACTACTGTTGCCATACCATTTTGTTTAACGTTTTGGATAAAATTCTCCAACTATTCCACAGAACAAACTGTCAAATAATTTAAAATCACATTAGGCCAACCAAAAAAATACAATTTTTTTTACCCAATATATTTTATACCTTATTTTGGGTTTTTAATATATGTTGATTGAGAATAAGCTTAGAATATCAAAACTTTATGCACGGGAAATATTTTTTTGGCACTTTTGTATGATTTATGTTTAAAAAGTCTATTCGAGAGGGTAAAATGTTATAACTATCTGAAACGGGCTAATGAGCTCTCTCGTTATTTTGTTAAGGAAACCAAGTTAAGTTAAGTCCAAGTCTGCGCTAACGGAAGCATAAGTCTTTCAAAAACAAACGATGCTTCTGACGCTTAATCTACTAAAGCGCGCGCGATATAAGTTGAGCCTAGGTGGCAGATGTGAATCATAGCGGTTCCGAGTAGGGCTGAGGATACACCAGACGAATTTCTGGTTTCCCCCCCTGGCCCTGAACTATTTGTTGACGAGGTGGACTGTATGTTTGCGTGGAACGTCTGCGAGGCATTTCCACTAGCAGTTTCTTTCGAGGCTTCGTTATTCGAAGTCGGTTTATGAATTAGCTCATTATATCTACTTTTGCACTTGGTGCACGAGGATTGACTTTTACAATCTTTCATTCCATGTCCCTTCGAGAGACAGTTAATGCAGCAGTTATTTTTCTTTACAACACCGAACCTTTCATTAATGGGCAAGGACAAAAATTTAATACAAAGACGCAAGGGGTGCTGCTGCTTAGGGCACATTATGCATTGCGAAGCGGAGACATTTGTGGCTCGAAGAGTTGTGCGAGGGTACCGTTCTTTGTTGTTGAAGTGGTGTGGCAGATGAACTGGCACCTTGCATGTCCACTATTGATTCCAAAGTCCTGAATCGTTGTGTAAGAAACTTGGTCCCACTCCGGAATCTCCGTTTTATTGAACAAACTCCGCTCCCATAAGCTGAGTGTTGCCTCCCGTAATTTGCTGGAACATATAAAAACTAAGATTTGGTCCCAATTCCCCACGTCGACGTCATACATTGCAAAGGCTGTGAGACACCCCCTGCAATTCCTTCAGTGCTGATGCGCTTTCGGTCCGAATGACCGGAAGTGAAAACAGCACTTTTAGTTGGCTGTTTACTATAACCCGCTTGTTTTCGTAGTTGGATTTTAAATGCGACCATGCCGATTCGAAACCCTGATTTGTTAGTGGCGATTTACTAACAATGTCCCTCGCTTCACCACTCGTTTTCTTTAAAAGATGGCATAATTTTTCTACGTTGCTCAGTCTATTATTATTTATATAAATGGCGGTGAAAAGATAGCGAAAGGATGGTCATGACACATAATTCCCACTAAATACTTCAGTGTCGCATGGCGGGAGTTTCAAATTATTCGAACAGGCGGATTCATGGGCAGAGTTACCAGCGGAGGGTGGGATAGGGGGACTGCAATTTTCAATGTATTGGGTAATTCTAGTGACACACGCTAAATAATCTTTCCGAACAGTGCACTGTTTCGCTGTAACCGCTTCTACTTCATTATCATATTTCAAGAATTCTAGGCATTTTTCATAGGCTTCTTTGGTTTTCGACCATGCCTCGGCTAATTCCTCTCTTAAAGCTTCTAAGTAAATTTTTGGATGTCCGGTTAAAGTCGTATCATCATATTGTGCATTGAATCCTACAACTTGATCGGAACATTTGGTGTAATCCGAGGCGCAGCCAGGGGGTGGTTTTAGGGGTTTAAACCAACACTGAGATATAAAACTGTATATGTGAAAACTAGTTTTCACGACATGTTTGCAAAAATTTCGATTGCGTGAAAATCGAAAAACGTTAATTCCATAACAGGGGCTGGTTTTCATTAGGTCAAATGGTGTCAAATTTCATCGACTTTATCGAGATTTGGTTGCTTATTTCGATAAAGTCGATAGAATTTGTCAAAATTTTACCTAATAAAAACTAGGCTTAAGCTTTTGGGCGGTTTGCATAAGAGGGGTGTCACACGTTACACCCATATTGACGCGATCCATGGCTGTTACATCCATACACCTAAGATACAGGGTCATAAGTGTACAAAGGTACGAAAAACCGGTTTTATGCATATTAAACTGGGCCAAAAATTCCAAATTTCTACCGCTTACTTTCGTTTCGCTTCATAAATTGGGTGTTCTGCCTCGTTCATAATGATGACGCTTAATTATTACACCCAGGGGCGCAGCCAGAAGAAAAAGTTTGGGGTGGTTTTTAATTTTTTTTATTTAATATTTTCCTAGCACAACTATTTACAAAATTATTTTATAGCGCCAGTCAGGAGTAGCGTAAAAAAAGCATTTAAAAAAGATAATTATACACGTATACATTAAACTGGGCCAAAAATTCAAAGTTCCTTTTTTTCAAAACTTATATTGATTTTCTTTTTAAGAAAGGTGAAACAAATTACTGTAATTTTTCAGATTTTTATATTAAAGTCTAGAGGTATATCATCGCTAGTTTAGATTTTACAGACTTAACCTCCAATTTGGTATAAAAACGACAAATCATTGTTGAAAAACACCATTTACCTGAACATATTTTTGTAGGAAATTGAATTCCCTACAAAAGCTACCTAGACTGAAATATTCTCAGAATTCCCGACTTTGGTTTGAAAATTTGCGAAACATGAAAAAATCAACATTGAATAAACTAAATACATATTCTTAAGGGAAATTGGATGCTGAATCCGAATTCGATATCAGAATTTAGCAACGGGCCCGAGGTTCGGCCCTAACCGTGCAAAAAAGTCCAATATTATTTTGTGAAGGTTAGTGAAGAACTGCGACCTGTTAGGATACTTCTGATCACGGATTTGGATTTAGCTCGCCAAAATACATGAAAATTAATGAATTGAGGTCACAGATCCGTCAACTTTTTGTTTTTTAGTTTTGAAAAAGTAACTTTACAAAAAAAAAGTTGTTTAACGTTTTTTGTAGCCCACTCAATTTCCTTTAAGAATCTGTATCTATCTTTGTTGTACATGGATATTTGCATTTTTGACCATTTTTGAAAGAAAAAATGCGAAATCGAAAAAACATGCTAATTTTTGAAGCTAGAATACTAGAAAACGGTTAGTCTGAGAAAATTTAGTCTGAGAAAATTTTTTTAAATGGTGTTTTACAACAATGGTTTGTCGTTTTTATACCAAATATGAGGTAAAGTCTGTAAAATCTAAACTAGAGATGATAGACCTCTAGACTTTAATTTAAAAATCTGAAAAAATTACAGTAAAATTTTTCACCTTTCTTAAAAAGAAAATCAAAAAAAAAAAACTTTGAATTTTTGGCCCAGTCTAATGTATACGTGTATAATTATATTTTTTAAATGCTTTTTTTACGCTACTCCTGACTGGCGCTATAAAATAATTTTGTAAATAGTTGTGCTAGGAAAATATTAAATAAAAAAAATTAAAAACCACCCCAAACATTTTCTTCTGGCTGCGCCCCTGGGTGTAATAATTAAGCGTCATCATTATGAACGAGGTAGTAAACGCAAGTTATGAAGCGAAACGAAAGTAAGCGGTAGGGAATGATACGCGCCCCAATTATCAATGAAAATACCAAAATAAATATCGAATATATAGTGGTGAGTTTTAATGTTATGCGTTCTCACAGGGTCAGCGTAAAAATGTCCTACAGGGTCACTTATCAAAATGCACCTTATGTGTATATGTGTGTGTGTAAATTAACTAAGCTAGCGCCTCAGTACAGGAATTGCGACTCACTGTTGGTGACTGCAGCGACTGCTAAGACGAAGGCATTGTTTATCCCTCTATAGTTTGGCAACTTCTTTTCTTCTTCTTACGAATTTGAGTGGAAGGCACTGGCTGAGTGACTCCAAATGAAATGGAATGAAGGAATAGTATGAAGCCCAATAAGCCATTTTGTTTGATATCAATCTGAGACGCATTTGAGATGAAACACTCAACGTCAATTCTCACTTTTTGAAAACTTAATAGCAATTAATCAATCAATTAATTTTCGATTTAGTGATAAACTACCAGTAGCAGGTAAACTTTTTTGCTAAATGAGTATTAACTTGAGTTATAATTATATATAAAAATTATAATATAAATGTCCGGCAGTTTCTACCTTCACAGTTTTTATACATACGACCCCCTATACCATTCCCTAAAATAAATTTTGTCCAAATCGTGGTACATTATTTACCCTCATTATTCACCAAACGTTTGAGAAAATATTTTTCTGTGCTTATGGGGAATATTCTGTGCGTGTGTATTAGTGTGTTTTTTGCGAGTTGCGCTACTATATAAGGTATACAATGGACGAAGGTTCGCACAAACGGAGAAGAAAAATAAACTAAGAGCGGCGCCAATCTATATATGTATATGTAAAAAACATTGCTAATGTTTATGTGGATGTTTACTGCCACTTACAACGACCGATTTGATTTCGCAAAAAACCGCGAATGTGAAAGGCATTGTGTATCAATACCAAGTGTGAACTCTTCTTTTGACAACACACATTAAAATGTCGGTTTGTTTACATCCTGCACATATTAAAATGTCGCCAGCACCGAATAACAGAAAAGCAAATGGCGTTGTTTAACATCCTGCACACATCAACATGGCGGTCTCCTATCTTTTACCTAATGGTAGAAAGAGATGGGAAGATGTAAAGAAGTGAGACAAAAAAGGAAATTAAAAACAGGTGACTAAACTTACTTTGAAGTTTTCACGACTATGTCTATGATATCACACTTGTTATTAACCACAATCTCAAACAGGTGTTAAACTCATTTTGGAATTTTGACGTCTATCGTCAAGTGAATTCACTTGGTATAGATTCACAATGGTGAAAGGCTTAAAAACCACACAAATTTTTGTATAATTTTTAATTAATTGAAGTGCCGTGAAAAATATTTCCTGCAGGGGGCAATAATTTCCGATTGAAATAATTGATCGAAATGTGAGTTCTCACGTTCACGAATTCAATAACCGACGGGAATATTGGTGTGAGCGACTGGAAATTTACCCAAGTATACGTGTATATCGAATTATTAAATTAAATTAATATCCTGATTTTCTAAATCACGGTGACTAGACGCGACGCGGTCACTCACGTTCGCCATCACCCTCAAGTTCGTAATTCATAAGCACGCAAGTTTTCGCGTTCATCCAGTTACGTTATCACGGCGCAGTCACTGCGTTTGACAGGTCTTCGTTCGCGGTTGTTGGCAATTCCACAAGCGAACACAAACAAAAATGTAAACAAGCCACAAAATAAAATGTTTTAGTGCTCTTGCCTTATTTTTATTGTTGAATTATAATAAAAAACAAGTAAGGAAAGCTGTCTTCGGCTGTGCCGAAGGCTATATACCTTTCATGAATAAGCGTCACGATTTTCACTGCTCGATCCCCAGTACAGCCTGTTTCAATTTAACTATATTTACTATACACATTACACATCTTTGTTATAATTTAAAAAAACTTACAAAATAATAGGATCCGAGTTATCGGAACAATCGATTGTATGGAGGCTATATATTATACGTGTTCAATTGTACTGTCTTACACTATACACATTACATATGTAGAAAGTACTAAAGGTGCAATATTTTACGTTCCTAACTTTTTAAATGCGGAAGTATTGGCCAAAAAACCTTATATCGGAACAACCGGTTGTATGGGGCTACATATATGTTATATTTACCCGATCTTCTTGATTTTCTTCTACACACTACATAAATTGAAAGTATTCAAGTTGCAAAATTTTATGTTCCTAACTTTTTAATTGCAGAAGTTTTGGCCAAAAAACCTTATATCTGAACAATCGGTTGTATGGGGGCTATATGTTACATTTGCCCGATCTTGTTGATTTTCACTATATACACTACATAAATAGAAAGTACTCGAGTTGCAAAATTTTACGTTCCTAACTTTTTAATTGCAGAACTTTTGGTCAAAAAACCTTATATCTGAACAATCGGTTGTATGGGGGCTATATGTTACATTTGCCCGATCTTGTTGATTTTCACTATATACACTACATAAATAGAAAGTACTCGAGTTGCAAAATTTTACGTTCCTAACTTTTTAATTGCAGAAGTTTTGGTCAAAAAACCTTATATCTGAACAATCGGTTGTATGGGGGCTATATGTTACATTTGCCCGATCTTTTTGATTTTCACTATATACACTACATAAATAGAAAGTACTCGAGATGCAAAATTTTACGTTCCTAACTTTTTAACTGCAGAAGTTTTGGCCAAAAAACCTTATATCTGAACAATCGGTTGTATGGGGGCTATATGTTGCATTTGCCCGATCTTGTTGATTTTCACTATATACACTACATAAATAGAAAGTACTCGAGTTGCAAAATTTTACGTTCCTAACTTTTTAATTGCAGAAGTTTTGGCCAAAAAACCTTATATCTGAACAATCGGATGTATGGGGGCTATATGTTACATTTCCCGATCTTGTTGTTTTTCACTATATACACTACATAAATAGAAAGTACTCGGGTTGCAACATTTTACGTTCCTAACTTTTTAATTGCAGAAGTTTTGGTCAAAAAACCTTATATATGGGGGCTATATGTTATTCTGGTCCGATCTTGCCAGTTCCGACAAATGATTCCTATATTACAAAATGGTGGCCACATACAAAATGGTGGCCAGATATCTCAAAAATTGAGGGACTAGTTTGCGTTCAAACAGACAGACGGACAGACGGACATGGCTAAATCAACTCAGCTTGTCATCCTGATCATTTCGGTATACTTATTGATGGGTCCATCTCTTCTTCTTCTCATACTTACAAACATCGGACCAAAGTTATAATACCATTTCATGTTCATGAAAGGTATAACAAGAAATTATAAAATTGTCTGAAAAGAGTGTTATAGTGAGGGTTTGTTTGTGTTTGAGTGTTTTTTTTTTGCATTTGTGACTGTTTATTTGCTTCGTTTTCGTTGAAGTTGGAAATCTTCAGCATCTCAGAAGCTAGCGAGTGCCAAACCGCGTTGAAACATGTCAGGAGACATTATTTTTATGTGAAATTATAAAATTTTCTGAAAAGAGTGTTATAGTGAGGGTTTGTTTGTGTTTGAGTGTTTTTTTGCATTTGTGACTGTTTATTTGCTTCGTTTTCGTTGAAGTTGGAAAACTTCAGCATCTCAGCAGCTAGAGAGTGCCAAACCGCGTTGAAACATGTCAGGAGACATTATTTTTATGTGAAATATGTTTTATTGTTTATATTTGCAAACAAGTTTGCAAATGGTTGTATGTAATATAAGGGTGTTATGTGATAAATGGCGTAGGACCGCGGTTAAATAAATCTCCACATTGGACTTCTAATTTTTCTAGAGAGCTTAGGTTCCCCGTCAGAAAAATTGGTATTTGTTTCCTTTAGGGGTCAACTGCTAATAAATTAGCTAAAATTATGGGAGATAGCTCAATAGACGGGTTTTGGCCTCAGGATCACGAATCCGGAAGCGCCTTTTTATTTGTTTGCTTCCGTGGAAAGTTATGGTTGGCGGCTTTCAGTCACGCTTATAAGAATAACCCTGGGCTAGGCCATCCAAACTCCGGGTGGTTGCCTGGACCGTGGTTGGCGCCACGGTACGCATTTTTTCGAACGTTTCTAGGTACAGCCTAATAAAATTACAACAACCACATGAAAACTTGCAACTTTGTTTGCAAATATCTCTCGGAGAAGCAAAATATTTAAAAAGCGCTTCCGGATTCGAGTTCCTGAGGCCAAACCCCGTCTTTTGAGCTTACTTACTTACTTAAAATAGCCTTTAACCGCCTAGGCGATTTTGGCCGTCCAACATGTTACGCCAGTCGGTTCTTTGTTGAACCAACTGGCGCCAATTAGAGACACCGCTTGCTCGCAGGTCTACCTCTACTTGGTCCTGCCATCGAAGTGGTGGTCTCCCTCTTCCTCTACTTCCACCGGCGGGTGCCGATAAAAATACCTTCTGGGCCGGAGCGTCCTCGTTCATTCGCACCACGTGTCCTAGCCAGCCGAGCCGCTGGGTTTTAATTCGCTGAACTATGTCCACGTCTGCGTAAAGCTCATACAGCTCATCATTATATCTTCTTCGGTATTCGCCGTCGCCAACTTTTGGGGGTCCATAAATCTTTCGAAGAATTTTTCTCTCGAATACTCCCAGAGCCGCCTCATCAGATGCTGTCAGTTCCATGCTTCTGCACCATATAGCAGGACGGGTACGATAAGTGACTTATAGAGTGTTGTTTTTGTTCGTCGATAGAGGACTTTACTTCTAAATTGCCTACTCAGCCCAAAGTAGCATTTGTTTGCAAGGGTTATCCTTCTATGGCTTTCCAGGCTTACATTGTTGTTGGTAGTAATGCTGCTTCCCAGGTATACAAAGTCCCTTACTATCTCCAAATTATGGCTGCCAACAGTGGCGTGATTGCCAAGGCGCGAATGCGCTGACTCTTTGCTTGATGCCACCAGGTACTTCGTTTTACCTTCGTTCACCACCATCCCCATTTTTTCCGCTTCCCTTTCTAATTTGGAGTACGCAGAAGTTACGGCGCGGTTGTTGAGGCCAATGATGTCGATGTTGTAACGACAGCCTTTGGAGATTTCTCTGACTACGCGCAAGCGGGTATATGAGCAGATGTATGGGCAACCGCTAACCGAACTCCCTTATTCGTTTTTACGATATTTGCATAGCGGATGGTTAATGGTGTGAGTGAAATGTAGTGACCAATTTATGTGAGTGAGACCTCATACACATATATATATATATAGTTTGTTTACAAATTTTAGAGAGAGGGAGCGCACATACTTCCATACATATTTAATTATATTTATAGGTGTGCTTGTGCACCAATAACTAGATACACATTAGGCTGGTTGAATTCTAAGATTTTTTTGAAGTTTTCAGTCGCCAATAGAATTTTGAATATCTTTTAAGCGTTAGGATTAGAAAATAATTAATAGTAATTTTTGTATTAAGAATGAATTTTCAATTAGCGTAAGGGTTTATTTCTATCTTGAATAAAGTTGTTAATTATTGAATATTGTAAATTCCAAAGAAAATTGTCTTTGAGGTTTATGGGTTGAAGATTTTTTTGCTTTAGGTTATTGAGTCCATAACATGTCTGACTAAAGACATATATTTGTTGGTGCAGGTGTTGCCCTCGTGGCAACTGATGGTAAGCTGGAGTAGTTGAGGCAAGTATGAAAAGGAAGTAAGTACACATATACGGACATTAGTCAGGTTTAAGGGGACTCTACTCGGGAAGCGGAGCCATAGTAGAGTCCATAGGATGTTCACATCTCGTGAACAGGAGGGGTGGGAAGGCTTCACCTGACTCGGACAGGTTTTCTCCCGCTTTTTCTATATCACTATTTCCTTTTTTTGCATATACTCTTTCCCCGGGCATGAACTCTAATTTTGCTTCGCAACTGTTGGGGAAGGAGAAGTGGCAAGAACTGCGCCCCAATGCCGACGAGCCTCAGCCGGGCTACAACCATGCCGACCCGCCACTCCTCCTCTCCCGCACCAGGCAGTTACGTAACAATGGCGCCCAACGACATAGCCCACTAGTTTAACTTTTATAGTTTCCCATATTTTTTCTTAATTTCTAATTTTCACTTTCTAATTTTCAATTACTAGTACTTTCTTTTACTTTTTCACTCCTTTATACTATTTTCATTTTTTTTTCTCATCCACTTTCGTAAATTTTTCCTTCTCACGGACAGAGTTAGGGTCACGAGGGCAACATCACTTGTTGCAAGCAACGAGCGATATGTGCCTGAGTGACAATACAGTGGGGGGAGTGCTGGCGGTGATTTCTGAGTTCCTTTTCAGAACTCCAACGTTTGATAAAAGTGGTATCAGAAGTCATCGGCAGTACTTTAAGACGACTATTTTGTTTTTGTGTTTTTGTTTTTGTTGTATGGTCCAGCACTGTACGTATGTGAGGTTTTTGTATGACTGCAGGGGGTAAAGTAGATTAATGGGGTAAAGGGGGAATTGTGGCAATCACGTCTTGAGCCAGCCTTAAGACGCTGTCGTGCCACATTCCATAGTTAAGAGGGGATTAGCTGACTTTGACCTTGGACAGAATTATTCATATTTTGCTCAACTACCCACGGAGTCCATCAGGCGAGGACAACACCAGAATGCACCAACAGTACGACTATTACATTTGAGAACTTGACTTCAATTTTTTATTTTTTATAAAAATTCATTCAACTGAAAATCCGTTAAGGTATTTTTTTTTTAATTTTTTTTTTATCGATAGTTTTGTATATTAGAAACTAGTTAAAGAGTTTTTTTTATTAGATATTTCAAAATTTTTTTTTCCTTGAATCATAATTTTTTTTTTTAATTTAATAATTCTTTTTTATTTTTTTCTATAGTTTTTTTTTACACTTCTATATTTCTTTTAAATTTTAAAATTTTTAAGTACATGCGTATGCATTTTAAACATCTTTGTAATTGAAATAACATTACATATATATTTACATTTATTTCATATACATACATATATACATATACTCATATATCGTTTTATATTTGAAATATTTTTATACCTTTTTATATCGCCTATTGCAATTTTCTCGAGCTGAGAAATAAACTTATATGTGCCAAGTCACAAATTACCTTTTGCATTTTCCGTCTTGGTATCTTGGGGAAAGCTAATCAGTCTGTTGGAGTTTTATTTACTAAGTTAATCGTTACGGTTGGTTGTCTGGTAGCGGATTTCCCTTTTGTACCAGGCCATTCGTTTATGGATAATTCCGAGTACCAGAGGGCTATTCCAAAGAGGGTTCTAGATTTGTTAAGAGGTAACAGGCCAATAAAGCGTAGTATGACGAGGGATCTAGAAAACGAGGTGGTAGGATCATTGTATAACCAAATCGATAAAGGCATCGAATTACCAGTTGATTGTATCCCGATAGACCTCTTGAACCTTTGCACCTCTACGGTGTTTGGACAAACAGAAGCTTTAGCTACAGATAGGGTTGCCAGAGACGCGTCAGAAAATTCGATAGATTTTTCAAGGAAGTTAGATCGGCTGTTAGTGATGTCAGATTCCGAGGAAGGAGCCGTTGGAGGCGGAATCCAAGATCTCAGAAAAGGAGGCTCTAGGCCAGGAGCCGCTGGAGGCGAAGGAGCTACAGCGAGGAGCACAAACAGGCGTCCGGCAACCGTGGACGAAAGGATCGACCATTTGGCACGTATGATGGAGGTGATGATGCAGCAGAACGCTGAGATGAATCATCACATGGGCGAAGTGCGAAAGGTAAGGGCGGATATATCCACCCTTAGCAATCGGGTCGCTCATGTGGAGACGTATATGCGCGCTCCTGTTGCATCAGCTCCTCCACCAAACACGTCCACGCCTGCACAGGATAGAGATGCCACAGCTAACCACCACAGCACTGGGAACCACACAGATGCAGGCCACAGCCATTTCAGCTATTCGGGGCGAAAGAAGGTCGACTTAGACAAGTGGCACCTCAAATTCGACGGCTCGGCGACAGGGATGACGGTGGACGGTTGTTTTTCGCTTAGAACGAATGAGGGTCCAATACCAGCTGTCATATCAGCAACTCTTTTCCGATTTTCACTGCTTAGTGACAGGGCCAGCTCTCAAGTGGTATTGGCAGGTACTTGAGGATCACGCCGACGATGAGTCCTTTGACTACTTCGGCCTAAAAAGAGAAATTTTGTCCCAGTTTAAGTGGGCAGAGTCGGATTACGAGGTGATCCGAGAGATTATGGAGCGGAAGCAGCAGCCCCAAAAGAGTTTCGACGAGTTCTACGCCGACGTCCACGATCTCACGTTCCGACTGAGGCAAAGAATCCCGGAGAAAGAGCTGGTCAAAATTATAAAGGGCAACCTGAAACCCTACCTGGCGAACCTCACCTTTGCGACTAAGACCGAAACTTTGGCCGAGTTGAAAGCCGAATGTAAGAGGGCGGAAAAATTAATAAAGGAGAATAGGTCGAGGTCAAAGCCAGTTAGTGAGTTAGGGACAAATAGTGGGTTATGGGCAGAGGTGTCAGAGGAGCAGGGGGGTGAGTTCTGTGTTGAGGCTTTTAATAGATATAGTAGGAGTGCCAATGTCAATAGAAATGTGTCTCGTGCCCCTGTATCTCAAAATCCTCCTCCTAAACCCATCGGGAAACCGGGCATTGGCAGAGATGTCCGGGAGCTCTGCCTCAAGCCAGGATCGCCCGGAGAAGTTGTAGAGGGTAGAAAGATAGAGATCTTAAAGAGGGATAAGGAAATAGAGAAGAAAGAGAAAGTGGTAGAAAAGAAAATCGAACAAATTAGAGATAGTTTACACCTTAGGAAGTTGAAGTACGAAGAGGCAAGAAGGAGGATATTCTGTGAAGAAATCAACGCTAGAAAGGAGAAGAGAAATTTTGAAAAGATAAGGAAAATGAGGGAACGGCAAAAGATTTTTAGAAGGATTAGGAAAAAGATAATTTCTACAATAGTCACGGTACAGGGCGACAACAGGTTGTTCGCTAAAACGGAGATCGGTGGACGCGAGGTGCTCGCGCTCTTAGATTCTGGGGCCGGGGCCAGCTGCTTAGAGAAAAATGCCAATAAACTTCTCGAAGGTAAAGAAAGTCTGATTCTGCCGATACAGGGTCAAAGTGTGAAAACTGCTAATGGGGGTGAAACCGCGGATAGCGGAGTAGTGACTCTTCCAGTGCTCTGGGACAATACCACTCGAGAGCTGGAATTTCTGATAGTGCCGGGGTTGCAACAGGAGGTCTATCTAGGGATTGACTTCTGGAAAGCCTTCCAGCTTAATGTAGTCAGTAGGGGGCCCCAAATCAACACAAAGGCTAATGTCGTGTCAGAGCTTACGCCTGCCTAGGGGGACTTATCGTTTGACGCGGTGCAACACGAACTGAGCCACGAAGAAACCGTAGCTTTGGAGCGCGTGAAAGCGCAGTTTCCTTCGTTTGCAGTACTTGGGTTGGAAAAAACCGACGTAGAAGAGCATATTATCGAGGTAACAGACGAACACCTCCCAGTGAAACAGCGTCAATACCCTATTTCTCCGGCAATTCAAAAGCTAATATTCGCAGAACTAGACAGAATGTTGGAAATGGGCGTGATCGAGGAAAGCAATAGCTGTTGGAACTCACCCGTATCTCTAGTCATCAAAGGAACCAAAAATCCTTTATGTTTGGACGCCCGCAAGTTAAATGATGGAACCATCAAAGACGCTAACCCACTCCCACATATCGATGGTATTCTAAGTCGGCTTCAGAATACCAGGTAGATATCTGCCATTGATTTAAAAGACGCGTTTTGGCAGATACCTTTAGAGCGAAAGTCCAGGGAGAAAACTGCTTTCACTGTACCTGGTAGACCTTTGTACCATTTTACAGTCATGCCGTTTGGACTGTGCAACGCGGCCCAACGTATGTGTCGTTTAATGGACAAGGTCATCCCCGCTTCTCTTCGTGACTCTGTGTTTGTTTACTTAGATGACTTACTTGTTTGTTCCGAGAATAAACGTTGAAAAGAGTAAGTTCTGTTTTAAAGAGGTACGTTATTTAGGTTATGTTGTAGGCGATGGGTGTATCCGTACGGATCTGAATAAGGTGGCAGCAATGCGAGACTTCCCCGAACCCCGAACACCGAAACAGCTCAGACGGTTCCTAGGGATGACAGGCTGGTACCGTAGATTCATACAGGATTACGCGACTATTGCAGCACCACTGCACGACTGCCTCGCTAAAGACAAGATAAAAGCATTCAAAATGACGGACGAAGCAATGCAAGCATTCAATTGTTTAAAAAGAAACTCATTTCTGCGCCGGTGTTAATCCATCCGGATTTCAACAAGCACTTTTACGTGCAATGTGATGCATCAACGGACGGAGTTGGCGGTGTACTCTTCCAACTCGACGAGGACGGAAACGAACGACCAATTTCCTACGTATCACCAAAGTTGAATAAGGCACAACGCAACTACAGTATTACGGAACTAGAATGTTATGCAGCGGTCCTGAGCATAAAGAGGTTCCGGCCTTACATCGAGGGATTGCCCTTTACGGTGATAACTGACCATGCCAGCTTGAAATTGTTGATGGGTCAGAAAGACCTATCAGGTCGGCTGGCAAGGTGGAGTTTGAAGCTGCAAGGATACAACTTTGATATCCAACCCCGTAAAGGCACCCAAAATGTAGTACCGGACGCTTTATCCAGGGCCGACATGAACGAGCTGCTAGTAAGCGACAGAATATTGGATATCGATATAAGCTCACCATGCTTTAAATCGACAGAGTATCAAGAACTCGTAGACACCGTGACATCAAATCAAGACAAACTGCCCGAACTGTGCGTATCAGACGGGTATGTTTATAGACGGACGCAATTCGACAAGGGGGAAGGGCTTCAAGGAGACCATGCCTGGAAACTCTGGGTACCGACTGAACTGCGTTCGGGGTTGGTGGAAGCGTCGCATTGCTCGCCTTCTGCAGGTCATGGGGGAATTCACAAAACCCTTGCACGTATCCGCGAAAGGTATTACTGGCCAGGACTTGTGGCCGACGTGCAAAATTATGTTAAAGGTTGCGATATTTGCAAAGGTAACAAAACCCAAAATGCTTTTCATAAACCAATGATGGGAAGGCAACATATTACTGAACGCCCTTTTATCGATTTTATGGGTCCATACCCACGTACGTGTGATGGTAATGTTTATGTGTTTGTGTGTTTAGATCATTTTTCGAAGTTTGTTTTTTTGAAACCAATGCGTAAAGCAACCTCAGCTGCAGTGGTAAAATTTTTAGAAAGAGATGTATTTCATGTATTTGATGTACCAGAGTATGTACACTCTGACAATGGCAAGCAGTTCGTGTCAGAACTGTTCACATCATTTTTAGCAAAATACGGTACGACGCATGTAAGGACAGCCTTCTACTCGCCACAAGGCAATGCAGCAGAAAGAGTAAGCCGCTCAATTTTACAAATAATTAGGTCCTACGTAGGTGAAAACCAAAAGAACTGGGACAAGCATATTAGTGACGCTGCATTTGCTCTAAGAAGTGTGACCCATTCAGCAATTAACACTTCACCGTATTACGCGCTGTTTGGTATGCCAATGGTGCAACATGGGGCATCTTACGAAGTAAATAGGAAATTAGGGATAGTTAAGGATGTAGACTTCGAGGTGGAAACATCTGCAGATAAACTACAGGCAATTAGGAATAAGGTTATGCAAGAGCTGAGGTTGGCCCACGGACGCAGTAAAAAGGTTTATAATACTAGGAGTAGGAATGTGTCGTTTAAAATTGGACAAATGGTATACCGCCGAAATTTCAAACAGAGTTCACAAATCAATAATTATAATCCCAAACTTGCCCCAAAGCAAGTGAAATGCGTTGTGTTAAAAGCAATCGGGAACTCTATGTATGAACTCGGTGATGTTAGCGGGAAGAAAATCGGGGTATACCATGCTAAGGACATATTTGTGGCATGATGTTAATATATGTTGCATGTTGCATGTTGCATGTTTTGTAATCACTTTTGTACCTGAAAATTTGACCTTAGGAAATTGACTAAAATTTTTTTATTTTTTTTGTAATTATTTTAGGTTTTATTGACCTACTAATGTAATTAAACAATTTTTGACTTGACCATTTTTTTTTGATTATACATTTCAGACTTGACACATATTTTCATTTACACACTTGGAACTTGACCAATTTTCTTTCGATCTGTGATATAGTTTTAGGTTTACCCTGTGATATAGGATTAAGATGCCCATCTATGATAACTTAGGTTAAGTCTGTTTAAACCCAGTGATATTAGATTTAGTTTTGATAGTTTATTTAAATTTTGTGTCTTAGTCAATGTTAAGAGTAATAGATGTTGCAAGAAAGGTATAGACAAGAAGCGAACTTGAAGCCCGGCATTAGATCGTGGGTCGAGGCCACACGTTAGCCATATACGTACAAACCAACCCAAGGCTGCGTTATGAATTTCTTTTATGCACACGCTCCATGATGCAGGCACCATCGGCGGATGCGAGCCTGTAACGACAGCCTTTGAAGATTTCTCTGGGGAAGGGCTTCAAGGAGACCATGCCTGGAAACTCTGGGTACCGACTGAACTGCGTTCGGGGTTGGTGGAAGCGTCGCATTGCTCGCCTTCTGCAGGTCATGGGGGAATTCACAAAACCCTTGCACGTATCCGCGAAAGGTATTACTGGCCAGGACTTGTGGCCGACGTGCAAAATTATGTTAAAGGTTCCGATATTTGCAAAGGTAACAAAACCCAAAATGCTTTTCATAAACCAATGATGGGAAGGCAACATATTACTGAACGCCCTTTTATCGATTTTATGGGTCCATACCCACGTACGTGTGATGGTAATGTTTATGTGTTTGTGTGTTTAGATCATTTTTCGAAGTTTGTTTTTTTGAAACCAATGCGTAAAGCAACCTCAGCTGCAGTGGTAAAATTTTTAGAAAGAGATGTATTTCATGTATTTGATGTACCAGAGTATGTACACTCTGACAATGGCAAGCAGTTCGTGTCAGAACTGTTCACATCATTTTTAGCAAAATACGGTACGACGCATGTAAGGACAGCCTTCTACTCGCCACAAGGCAATGCAGCAGAAAGAGTAAGCCGCTCAATTTTACAAATAATTAGGTCCTACGTAGGTGAAAACCAAAAGAACTGGGACAAGCATATTAGTGACGCTGCATTTGCTCTAAGAAGTGTGACCCATTCAGCAATTAACACTTCACCGTATTACGCGCTGTTTGGTATGCCAATGGTGCAACATGGGGCATCTTACGAAGTAAATAGGAAATTAGGGATAGTTAAGGATGTAGACTTCGAGGTGGAAACATCTGCAGATAAACTACAGGCAATTAGGAATAAGGTTATGCAAGAGCTGAGGTTGGCCCACGAACGCAGTAAAAAGGTTTATAATACTAGGAGTAGGAATGTGTCGTTTAAAATTGGACAAATGGTATACCGCCGAAATTTCAAACAGAGTTCACAAATCAATAATTATAATCCCAAACTTGCCCCAAAGCAAGTGAAATGCGTTGTGTTAAAAGCAATCGGGAACTCTATGTATGAACTCGGTGATGTTAGCGGGAAGAAAATCGGGGTATACCATGCTAAGGACATATTTGTGGCATGATGTTAATATATGTTGCATGTTGCATGTTGCATGTTTTGTAATCACTTTTGTACCTGAAAATTTGACCTTAGGAAATTGACTAAAATTTTTTTATTTTTTTTGTAATTATTTTAGGTTTTATTGACCTACTAATGTAATTAAACAATTTTTGACTTGACCATTTTTTTTTGATTATACATTTCAGACTTGACACATATTTTCATTTACATACTTGGAACTTGACCAATTTTCTTTCGATCTGTGATATAGTTTTAGGTTTACCCTGTGATATAGGATTAAGATGCCCATCTATGATAACTTAGGTTAAGTCTGTTTAAACCCAGTGATATTAGATTTAGTTTTGATAGTTTATTTAAATTTTGTGTCTTAGTCAATGTTAAGTGTAATAGATGTTGCAAGAAAGGTATAGACAAGAAGCGAACTTGAAGCCCGGCATTAGATCGTGGGTCGAGGCCACACGTTAGCCATATACGTACAAACCAACCCAAGGCTGCGTTATGAATTTCTTTTATGCACACGCTCCATGATGCAGGCACCATCGGCGGATGCGAGCCTGTAACGACAGCCTTTGAAGATTTCTCTGACTACGCGCAAGCGGGTATATGAGCAGATGTATGGGCAACCGCTAACCGAACTCCCTTATTCGTTTTTACGATATTTGCATAGCGGATGGTTAATGGTGTGAGTCGGTTAAAATGTTGCTTGTACATATGCACATATACGTGCCGCTTAAGTGTCGAACACGGATTGGTTTGAGCAAAGCAGGCAGGCAATTCGTGCCGTACGGTGTCCGAAATGCCGCAAGGACAATGGGGTATAAAAAGGGGTTCCGCTGATAGACAGAACAAATTTAAAAAAGTCGCGGTCTTATCAAGTGCCAAAGTGTAAAAAAAAGTTTAATTTTTTTAAATGCGTTCTTATTCACCTTAAAGTGTAGGTGCGCGTGTGAAAAAAAATCTATTTTATAAGGTGCGGTTTCACGTCAAAGTAAACGCGAGCGAAAAGAAAAAAAAAGTTTAATAGTTTTGGAATTTCCTGACATCTAGGAATCCTCTCGAGGAACCTAGCCAGCGCCAGGAGAGCCGCCACCCCAGGTCGAGAAAAATCCCTTCAAGCAATCTGCAGAGTCACCGGTAAGTCACTTTGTGAAATTTTTAATTTTTTTGAAAAATCTTTTCTTTGAAACTTTGGTGGACTTTTGACCGTTTGGGAATAATTTTTCTTAAATTATTCTATGTTTTTATTATTAGTGAAAAATGTTTTTATTATTAGAAGAAAAATCTTTTCTTTTTTTTTGAAAGTTTAGTAAAAATAGTTTTCGTGAATTCTAAAAATTTTTTGGGGAATTTGGAGATTTTTTTATTCCGGTGTAAATCCTCAATTAAAGTTTGTTTTTGTTAATTTAGATTGTGGTTTTCTGGCAAGGGTTTGAAACATTCGTTTTTTAAATAAATTCGTATATACCCATTTTTTTATTTGTTTATACATAAAATGATGCTTCGTAATTTTTGATCTCTTTGTTCAGAAATTTTGTGGCCCTAAAAAGGACCGTTTATTTCATTGCATCGGCATCCACTAAAATATTCCTGAAAATTAAATCATAATTTTGAACCACAAAACCGTTTCTCAAATTTTTTTATTTTTTTGTTTTCTAAAATTTTATTCGAAAAATTCCTAAAAGATCAAAAACTGCATAAATGCACTTACGTGTACATATGTATGTAGAAATGTACACGAGCATGAACGCAAACAAATAGGTTGGATTGTTGTTGTAAATAATTTTTTTGCACTTTTGTCAAAACCATAAAAGTTCAAACCACGAATTATAGTTTTTGACCCAAAATCCCATTATTTTTTTTACCTTTTGGATTTTATTTGAATTTTCATTTAGATAAAATTAAATTTAATTCTGAAAATTCAATAATATTAAATATGCACAAGTGCACTTACATGTATATATGTATGTATATATATACACGAGCACGTATGTAAACAAGGAAGAAGAAGAAGAAACATTTTTTTAGGGAGTTAATCTAATGGATTTCTGATAATTTTTATAAACGAGAAAAATCTTTTTATTTTATTTCAAAATAGCCAGAAAACAAAAGTTATGAAGAAATTTGAAAAATAAAAATATTTGAAAAAAAAAATATCCATATACATTTCTCTATTGTAGCTCATGAAGCCAAACGAAGGCCGCGACATTTAAGTACATAAACACTCGCCAACAAAATACATAAAACCACACACAAATTCACACATAGAAAAACACGGAAAACAACAACGAACGATCATATCACACGGGTTACAGGGTACGAGAATCAATGGTTACCTCTGCGACCTTCCAGGTTTTTCACTGAGCGAGATCTGACAATATCTCCGACAAAATCAACGGCGACGCTTTTTACGACATGGACGCACCAGGTGAGAAATGAATTAGACATTTTCGTTGATGGCACTAAGCTACCAACTGTCAGCCACCCAAAGTTATTAGGGATGACACTGGATAATACTTTCTCATTTGCTGGTCATGTGTCTGCAATGGTCTCAAAGGTACGTGGTCGCAACAAGATCCTCAAGTCACTTGCCGGCAGTACTTGGGGAAAAGACAAAGAAACGTTGCTGACTACATATAAGGCCATTGGCCGACCAGTCTTTGACTATGCTGCGCCCATATGGTCGCCTAATGTACATAACACCAACTGGACGAAGTTACAAGTCTGCCAAAATACTGCCATCAGAACTGCTACGGGATGTCTCCTCATGTCTTCCGAGTCTCACCTCCATCAGAAGGCAAAACTGCTCAATGTAAAAGAGCATGCGGAAATGCTGAGCAGGCAATTCCTTCTGAACTGCCACAAGCCAGCACATCCAAACCGTCATCTTTTGGACATAGATCCGCCCCCGAGAGACATAAGGAGACATCTCCGTAAGCACTATGATGAGATCCGGCATCATATTACCTTGCCGTTTGATCTGCAGAATCATAAGCGGGCTCTAACCGACATCCACACCGAGTCGGTAGACACTTTTGTCGGATCTCTACCTGTGAATCCCGTTCTGAACAGTCCTCCACCGGATATTGCTGAAGAAGAACGCACCTTACCAAGGGAGACAAGAGTGACCTTGGCACAGCTTAGGTCTGGATATAGTGTAAGGTTAAACTCCTACTTATCCAGACTTAATGATACAACCTTAAATACATGCCCTGCATGTGGTAGGACCCCCCATGATACTCTACATCTCTTCAATTGTTCATCTGAACCTACTCTTCTAACCCCTCTGTCCCTCTGGACAAACCCTGTTGAAACTGCACGTTTCCTTGGACTCCCCTTAGAAGAGCTTGATGAAGATCAACAACAACAACAACATCATATCACACGTTCACATACATAGCACTAAAAATCTTTGGAGGAATTTTTACTTGGCCAAAAGGCAGAATTTGGGCCAAAAAACAATTTTGGAAACCAGGCCAAAAATTATATCTGAATGCACACACTCACTCACACAAAACACAGGGAATCGACATCAGACCAACATTTAACGTCATGCCGGCATGTTAAACACTACAAAAGAGGGTAGAACACAACATTTTTACGTTACAACACAACGTCAACCTTAGCAACATTACTAATTGGCACAGCAGCACTCAAAGTGTTGGAAATCATTAGGTGGCGCAATCAACCACGCTTCAGCAACATAATATCTACTTGGTAACATCTACTCTGAAACATTCACTCACCACACATATACACGGCGACACAAAACATAACACTAACACAGAAATACAGCAGAGAGGAGAGAGGGAGAGTAACTAAGCTCGGCTCAGCGACAGCGTGCTCACCAACTTTGAAGTTTTGCTACCACTACCATCACACACACTATTTTGTTCAACTTTTGTATATTTATTAGGGTGCACTACCCAACTATCTTTTTTTGAAATGTTAAATTTTTTACATTTATAAATTTGTTTACATATTTATTTTACTAGTTATATAAGTTAGCGATTAGAAGTCCAGTTGCATTTTGAATTTTCTTACCTTGAGTCCTTTGTTTTTTTTTTTACACAATTTTTTAATATCGTGCCGACTCGGGCGAAGGCATATGCATAAACACCTAAGTGCATGCTGCCACTCAAGACACAAAATTCTGCCTCAATTCCGTTTAATATTTTTTTTTGATTTTGCCAATTTGTGCTTTCAATTTGCATTAAATTTGCCCTCGACCTAACTTAACGATTTTTTTCAACATTTGTTTCGCAATTTTTGAACTGGGCACTTCGTGACACAAGGTTAGGTTAGGTTCAAGTGGCTGCCGCAGTGGCACACCTAGGCCAGTATTAAAAGGCCCGTTGTGATACCACCAACACTAGGAAAGTCAGTTCCGGGACCCTGCCATATGGAAAATCCCGGTATTAACGGAATTCTCCACATAGCAGAATCCCGGGACTGACTTTCCTATACCGACACCCTTACACCTCCTCGAACCATGTAGATGACTTGATGAAGGCCATCAGGTCCTTTATGTCCAGCTCCGTGACCTGGTGTAGGCTGACCAGGAAGGGAACTCCCAAAAAGCTCATTCTCGCGCCACTTAAAGCCGGGCAGTTGCAGATGAGGTGCTCCACCGTTTCCTCCTCCTCATCATCCTTACAACTCCTACAGCATCGTCGGTAGGGCACACCAAGTCTTTCTGCGTGCCTACCAATGAGGCAGTGCCCAGTTAATACGCCTATTAATATGGAGATTTCTCTTCTCCTTAGGGCATAAATTTGTCTTGATCTTTTATGATCCCATTTCGTCCAGGTTTCTTTGGATATCCGGCATCCTGGAGATTGCAGCCATCTTTCGTTGGCTTGGCTTGGTTTTTCGTTGGACGGCATACCTAAGCGCTCTTTATCGCGAAGAACCTGCTTGGCCGTGCCCTGCAAGTTCGTCTGCCCTACAATTTTCCTCAATGTTCCTATGTCCCGGGACCCATGTGAGGTTAACGCGATTCTGTTGGGCCATCTCTTGTAGAGATCGACGACAGCTGAGCGTCAGTTCAGAGTTGAACGAGTAAGAGCCAAGGGATTTGATGGCCGCCTGGCTGTCGCTGAATATAAAAATGTCCTGTCTGATAGTGTGTTGGCCTATCCAAGCCGCGGCGTCCATGAAACTTCAGCCTGGAAGACACTGCAGTGATCAGGTAGTATGAAGGAGAGCTCAAGGTTCAGATCCTTTGAATAAACCCCTCCCCCAACTCTGCCGTCTAACTTCGAGCCATCAGTATAAATGGAAGTGCCGCCATGAGTGACGGGACTCCGATCCGTGCTCTCCCATTCTTCCCTGCTGGGAATATTGATTTTAAAACCGCTATCTCCGACTGTTGTGGTCGCACAGCGATCTGTGCTCAGCGGAAGAAAGCTATAGGATCCCAAAATACAGGCGTGTCCAGTAGTGCTTGCGTCCCAGCCGGACGTTTCCCTTAGACGCAGAGCCGATGCTGCTGCTACTCGGTGCCCTTCCAGATCGAGTGGCAAAATGCCAAGAATGGCCTGGAGTGCCTGTTGTAGTTGTTGTAACGAGGTGTAGTCCTGCCCAACGCGTATTTTTCCTTAGCCTAAAATGTCATCAATATCTTCTAACGGGAGTCCAAGGAAACTAGCAGTTTCAATAGGGTTGGACCAAAGAGAGATGGGTGTTAGAAGAGTGGGCTCAAATGAGCAAGAAAATAAGTGATTGGTATTATGGGGGGACGAGCCGCATGCCGGACATACATTCGGCACATCAAGATTCAGTCTAGATATGTAGGAGTTTAACCTGCTACAATATCCAGAGCGTAATTGAGCCAGAGTGACCCTTGTCTCTCGAGGAAGATGACGCTCCTCTTCAGAAATGCCAGGTGTTGCAGCATGTAAGACATTGTTTAGCGGACAGAGCGCAGAGTAATGGCCCACAGATGTTGTATGGATATGCCCCAAGGCCTGTTTATGCAAAGTGTGAAAACTGCTAATGGGGGTGAAACCGCGGTTAGCGGAGTAGTGACTCTTCCAGTGCTCTGGGACAATACCACTCGAGAGCTGGAATTTCTGATAGTGCCGGGGTTGCAACAGGAGGTCTATCTAGGGATTGACTTCTGGAAAGCCTTCCAGCTTAATGTAGTCAGTAGGGGGCCCCAAATCAACACAAAGGCTAATGTCGTGTCAGAGCTTACGCCTGCCTAGGGGGACTTATCGTTTGACGCGGTGCAACACGAACTGAGCCACGAAGAAACCGTAGCTTTGGAGCGCGTGAAAGCGCAGTTTCCTTCGTTTGCAGTACTTGGGTTGGAAAAAACCGACGTAGAAGAGCATATTATCGAGGTAACAGACGAACACCTCCCAGTGAAACAGCGTCAATACCCTATTTCTCCGGCAATTCAAAAGCTAATATTCGCAGAACTAGACAGAATGTTGGAAATGGGCGTGATCGAGGAAAGCAATAGCTGTTGGAACTCACCCGTATCTCTAGTCATCAAAGGAACCAAAAATCCTTTATGTTTGGACGCCCGCAAGTTAAATGATGGAACCATCAAAGACGCTAACCCACTCCCACATATCGATGGTATTCTAAGTCGGCTTCAGAATACCAGGTAGATATCTGCCATTGATTTAAAAGACGCGTTTTGGCAGATACCTTTAGAGCGAAAGTCCAGGGAGAAAACTGCTTTCACTGTACCTGGTAGACCTTTGTACCATTTTACAGTCATGCCGTTTGGACTGTGCAACGCGGCCCAACGTATGTGTCGTTTAATGGACAAGGTCATCCCCGCTTCTCTTCGTGACTCTGTGTTTGTTTACTTAGATGACTTACTTGTTTGTTCCGAGAATAAACGTTGAAAAGAGTAAGTTCTGTTTTAAAGAGGTACGTTATTTAGGTTATGTTGTAGGCGATGGGTGTATCCGTACGGATCTGAATAAGGTGGCAGCAATGCGAGACTTCCCCGAACCCCGAACACCGAAACAGCTCAGACGGTTCCTAGGGATGACAGGCTGGTACCGTAGATTCATACAGGATTACGCGACTATTGCAGCACCACTGCACGACTGCCTCGCTAAAGACAAGATAAAAGCATTCAAAATGACGGACGAAGCAATGCAAGCATTCAATTGTTTAAAAAGAAACTCATTTCTGCGCCGGTGTTAATCCATCCGGATTTCAACAAGCACTTTTACGTGCAATGTGATGCATCAACGGACGGAGTTGGCGGTGTACTCTTCCAACTCGACGAGGACGGAAACGAACGACCAATTTCCTACGTATCACCAAAGTTGAATAAGGCACAACGCAACTACAGTATTACGGAACTAGAATGTTATGCAGCGGTCCTGAGCATAAAGAGGTTCCGGCCTTACATCGAGGGATTGCCCTTTACGGTGATAACTGACCATGCCAGCTTGAAATTGTTGATGGGTCAGAAAGACCTATCAGGTCGGCTGGCAAGGTGGAGTTTGAAGCTGCAAGGATACAACTTTGATATCCAACCCCGTAAAGGCACCCAAAATGTAGTACCGGACGCTTTATCCAGGGCCGACATGAACGAGCTGCTAGTAAGCGACAGAATATTGGATATCGATATAAGCTCACCATGCTTTAAATCGACAGAGTATCAAGAACTCGTAGACACCGTGACATCAAATCAAGACAAACTGCCCGAACTGTGCGTATCAGACGGGTATGTTTATAGACGGACGCAATTCGACAAGGGGGAAGGGCTTCAAGGAGACCATGCCTGGAAACTCTGGGTACCGACTGAACTGCGTTCGGGGTTGGTGGAAGCGTCGCATTGCTCGCCTTCTGCAGGTCATGGGGGAATTCACAAAACCCTTGCACGTATCCGCGAAAGGTATTACTGGCCAGGACTTGTGGCCGACGTGCAAAATTATGTTAAAGGTTGCGATATTTGCAAAGGTAACAAAACCCAAAATGCTTTTCATAAACCAATGATGGGAAGGCAACATATTACTGAACGCCCTTTTATCGATTTTATGGGTCCATACCCACGTACGTGTGATGGTAATGTTTATGTGTTTGTGTGTTTAGATCATTTTTCGAAGTTTGTTTTTTTGAAACCAATGCGTAAAGCAACCTCAGCTGCAGTGGTAAAATTTTTAGAAAGAGATGTATTTCATGTATTTGATGTACCAGAGTATGTACACTCTGACAATGGCAAGCAGTTCGTGTCAGAACTGTTCACATCATTTTTAGCAAAATACGGTACGACGCATGTAAGGACAGCCTTCTACTCGCCACAAGGCAATGCAGCAGAAAGAGTAAGCCGCTCAATTTTACAAATAATTAGGTCCTACGTAGGTGAAAACCAAAAGAACTGGGACAAGCATATTAGTGACGCTGCATTTGCTCTAAGAAGTGTGACCCATTCAGCAATTAACACTTCACCGTATTACGCGCTGTTTGGTATGCCAATGGTGCAACATGGGGCATCTTACGAAGTAAATAGGAAATTAGGGATAGTTAAGGATGTAGACTTCGAGGTGGAAACATCTGCAGATAAACTACAGGCAATTAGGAATAAGGTTATGCAAGAGCTGAGGTTGGCCCACGAACGCAGTAAAAAGGTTTATAATACTAGGAGTAGGAATGTGTCGTTTAAAATTGGACAAATGGTATACCGCCGAAATTTCAAACAGAGTTCACAAATCAATAATTATAATCCCAAACTTGCCCCAAAGCAAGTGAAATGCGTTGTGTTAAAAGCAATCGGGAACTCTATGTATGAACTCGGTGATGTTAGCGGGAAGAAAATCGGGGTATACCATGCTAAGGACATATTTGTGGCATGATGTTAATATATGTTGCATGTTGCATGTTTTGTAATCACTTTTGTACCTGAAAATTTTACCTTAGGAAATTGACTAAAATTTTTTTATTTTTTTTGTAATTATTTTAGGTTTTATTGACCTACTAATGTAATTAAACAATTTTTGACTTGACCATTTTTTTTGATTATACATTTCAGACTTGACACATATTTTCATTTACATACTTGGAACTTGACCAATTTTCTTTCGATCTGTGATATAGTTTTAGGTTTACCCTGTGATATAGGATTAAGATGCCCATCTATGATAACTTAGGTTAAGTCTGTTTAAACCCAGTGATATTAGATTTAGTTTTGATAGTTTATTTAAATTTTGTGTCTTAGTCAATGTTAAGTGTAATAGATGTTGCAAGAAAGGTATAGACAAGAAGCGAACTTGAAGCCCGGCATTAGATCGTGGGTCGAGGCCACACGTTAGCCATATACGTACAAACCAACCCAAGGCTGCGTTATGAATTTCTTTTATGCACACGCTCCATGATGCAGGCACCATCGGCGGATGCGAGCCTGTAACGACAGCCTTTGAAGATTTCTCTGACTACGCGCAAGCGGGTATATGAGCAGATGTATGGGCAACCGCTAACCGAACTCCCTTATTCGTTTTTACGATATTTGCATAGCGGATGGTTAATGGTGTGAGTCGGTTAAAATGTTGCTTGTACATATGCACATATACGTGCCGCTTAAGTGTCGAACACGGATTGGTTTGAGCAAAGCAGGCAGGCAATTCGTGCCGTACGGTGTCCGAAATGCCGCAAGGACAATGGGGTATAAAAAGGGGTTCCGCTGATAGACAGAACAAATTTAAAAAAGTCGCGGTCTTATCAAGTGCCAAAGTGTAAAAAAAAGTTTAATTTTTTTAAATGCGTTCTTATTCACCTTAAAGTGTAGGTGCGCGTGTGAAAAAAAATCTATTTTATAAGGTGCGGTTTCACGTCAAAGTAAACGCGAGCGAAAAGAAAAAAAATGTTTAATAGTTTTGGAATTTCCTGACATCTAGGAATCCTCTCGAGGAACCTAGCCAGCGCCAGGAGAGCCGCCACCCCAGGTCGAGAAAAATCCCTTCAAGCAATCTTCAGAGTCACCGGTAAGTCACTTTGTGAAATTTTTAATTTTTTTGAAAAATCTTTTCTTTGAAACTTTGGTGGACTTTTGACAGTTTGGGAATAATTTTTCTTAAATTATTCTATGTTTTTATTATTAGTGAAAAATGTTTTTATTAGGTTTGTTTACTGACCAAAAAAAAGTTCAGAGTAGGTTAGAGCAGAGCAGAGCAGCGCAGCTGTCAAAATAGAAATAGAGCAACTTAGAGCAACTCGGAGCAGAAATGCCATGAAACACTTGAATCTCGATAGTTTCTTTTTAATTGGTGTTTTTGTTTTAATCTTCAAAATTAATTCAAATTCACGTTTACACAAACATTGGTTTTCTTGCAAGCTAATTTGTTTGAAGTTTTCAAAAATTTATTTTTTCCTGACTGACAATTGCTTCTCTGCTCTAACTTACTCCATAAAAAAAGCTAGAGCAGAAATTTGTGATCTGGATTACTCTAGTTTTGTTTTGAGCGTACTCATGAAACAAAAGATAGAGCAACCTAGAGCAAGAAAATTGTTCGTTAAACACAATTTTGTGAAATATCTCAATCTGGCGTAAGCTAGAGCAGCCCAATAAACAAACCTATTATTAGAAGAAAAATCTTTTCTTTTTTTTTGAAAGTTTAGTAAAAATAGTTTTCGTGAATTCTAAAAATTTTTTGGGGAATTTGGAGATTTTTTTATTCCGGTGTAAATCCTCAATTAAAGTTTGTTTTTGTTAATTTAGATTGTGGTTTTCTGGCAAGGGTTTGAAACATTCGTTTTTTAAATAAATTCGTATATACCCATTTTTTTATTTGTTTATACATAAAATGATGCTTCGTAATTTTTGATCTCTTTGTTCAGAAATTTTGTGGCCCTAAAAAGGACCGTTTATTTCATTGCATCGGCATCCACTAAAATATTCCTGAAAATTAAATCATAATTTTGAACCACAAAACCGTTTCTCAAATTTTTTTATTTTTTTGTTTTCTAAAATTTTATTCGAAAAATTCCTAAAAGATCAAAAACTGCATAAATGCACTTACGTGTACATATGTATGTAGAAATGTACACGAGCATGAACGCAAACAAATAGGTTGGATTGTTGTTGTAAATAATTTTTTTGCACTTTTGTCAAAACCATAAAAGTTCAAACCACGAATTATAGTTTTTGACCCAAAATCCCATTATTTTTTTTACCTTTTGGATTTTATTTGAATTTTCATTTAGATAAAATTAAATTTAATTCTGAAAATTCAATAATATTAAATATGCACAAGTGCACTTACATGTATATATGTATGTATATATATACACGAGCACGTATGTAAACAAGGAAGAAGAAGAAGAAACATTTTTTTAGGGAGTTAATCTAATGGATTTCTGATAATTTTTATAAACGAGAAAAATCTTTTTATTTTATTTCAAAATAGCCAGAAAACAAAAGTTATGAAGAAATTTGAAAAATAAAAATATTTGAAAAAAAAAATATCCATATACATTTCTCTATTGTAGCTCATGAAGCCAAACGAAGGCCGCGACATTTAAGTACATAAACACTCGCCAACAAAATACATAAAACCACACACAAATTCACACATAGAAAAACACGGAAAACAACAACGAACGATCATATCACACGGGTTACAGGGTACGAGAATCAATGGTTACCTCTGCGACCTTCCAGGTTTTTCACTGAGCGAGATCTGACAATATCTCCGACAAAATCAACGGCGACGCTTTTTACGACATGGACGCACCAGGTGAGAAATGAATTAGACATTTTCGTTGATGGCACTAAGCTACCAACTGTCAGCCACCCAAAGTTATTAGGGATGACACTGGATAATACTTTCTCATTTGCTGGTCATGTGTCTGCAATGGTCTCAAAGGTACGTGGTCGCAACAAGATCCTCAAGTCACTTGCCGGCAGTACTTGGGGAAAAGACAAAGAAACGTTGCTGACTACATATAAGGCCATTGGCCGACCAGTCTTTGACTATGCTGCGCCCATATGGTCGCCTAATGTACATAACACCAACTGGACGAAGTTACAAGTCTGCCAAAATACTGCCATCAGAACTGCTACGGGATGTCTCCTCATGTCTTCCGAGTCTCACCTCCATCAGAAGGCAAAACTGCTCAATGTAAAAGAGCATGCGGAAATGCTGAGCAGGCAATTCCTTCTGAACTGCCACAAGCCAGCACATCCAAACCGTCATCTTTTGGACATAGATCCGCCCCCGAGAGACATAAGGAGACATCTCCGTAAGCACTATGATGAGATCCGGCATCATATTACCTTGCCGTTTGATCTGCAGAATCATAAGCGGGCTCTAACCGACATCCACACCGAGTCGGTAGACACTTTTGTCGGATCTCTACCTGTGAATCCCGTTCTGAACAGTCCTCCACCGGATATTGCTGAAGAAGAACGCACCTTACCAAGGGAGACAAGAGTGACCTTGGCACAGCTTAGGTCTGGATATAGTGTAAGGTTAAACTCCTACTTATCCAGACTTAATGATACAACCTTAAATACATGCCCTGCATGTGGTAGGACCCCCCATGATACTCTACATCTCTTCAATTGTTCATCTGAACCTACTCTTCTAACCCCTCTGTCCCTCTGGACAAACCCTGTTGAAACTGCACGTTTCCTTGGACTCCCCTTAGAAGAGCTTGATGAAGATCAACAACAACAACAACATCATATCACACGTTCACATACATAGCACTAAAAATCTTTGGAGGAATTTTTACTTGGCCAAAAGGCAGAATTTGGGCCAAAAACCAATTTTGGAAACCAGGCCAAAAATTATATCTGAATGCACACACTCACTCACACAAAACACAGGGAATCGACATCAGACCAACATTTAACGTCATGCCGGCATGTTAAACACTACAAAAGAGGGTAGAACACAACATTTTTACGTTACAACACAACGTCAACCTTAGCAACATTACTAATTGGCACAGCAGCACTCAAAGTGTTGGAAATCATTAGGTGGCGCAATCAACCACGCTTCAGCAACATAATATCTACTTGGTAACATCTACTCTGAAACATTCACTCACCACACATATACACGGCGACACAAAACATAACACTAACACAGAAATACAGCAGAGAGGAGAGAGGGAGAGTAACTAAGCTCGGCTCAGCGACAGCGTGCTCACCAACTTTGAAGTTTTGCTACCACTACCATCACACACACTATTTTGTTCAACTTTTGTATATTTATTAGGGTGCACTACCCAACTATCTTTTTTTGAAATGTTAAATTTTTTACATTAATAAATTTGTTTACATATTTATTTTACTAGTTATATAAGTTAGCGATTAGAAGTCCAGTTGCATTTTGAATTTTCTTACCTTGAGTCCTTTGTTTTTTTTTTTACACAATTTTTTAATATCGTGCCGACTCGGGCGAAGGCATATGCATAAACACCTAAGTGCATGCTGCCACTCAAGACACAAAATTCTGCCTCAATTCCGTTTAATATTTTTTTTTGATTTTGCCAATTTGTGCTTTCAATTTGCATTAAATTTGCCCTCGACCTAACTTAACGATTTTTTTCAACATTTGTTTCGCAATTTTTGAACTGGGCACTTCGTGACACAAGGTTAGGTTAGGTTCAAGTGGCTGCCGCAGTGGCACACCTAGGCCAGTATTAAAAGGCCCGTTGTGATACCACCAACACTAGGAAAGTCAGTTCCGGGACCCTGCCATATGGAAAATCCCGGTATTAACGGAATTCTCCACATAGCAGAATCCCGGGACTGACTTTCCTATACCGACACCCTTACACCTCCTCGAACCATGTAGATGACTTGATGAAGGCCATCAGGTCCTTTATGTCCAGCTCCGTGACCTGGTGTAGGCTGACCAGGAAGGGAACTCCCAAAAAGCTCATTCTCGCGCCACTTAAAGCCGGGCAGTTGCAGATGAG
Source organism: Campiglossa producta (assembly GCA_964058755.1). Classification (NCBI taxonomy): domain Eukaryota; kingdom Metazoa; phylum Arthropoda; class Insecta; order Diptera; family Tephritidae; genus Campiglossa; species Campiglossa producta. The sequence continues at coordinate 69,350,952 of CAXKVI010000002.1, forward strand.
GTGCTCCACCGTTTCCTCCTCCTCATCATCCTTACAACTCCTACAGCATCGTCGGTAGGGCACACCAAGTCTTTCTGCGTGCCTACCAATGAGGCAGTGCCCAGTTAATACGCCTATTAATATGGAGATTTCTCTTCTCCTTAGGGCATAAATTTGTCTTGATCTTTTATGATCCCATTTCGTCCAGGTTTCTTTGGATATCCGGCATCCTGGAGATTGCAGCCATCTTTCGTTGGCTAGGCTTGGTTTTTCGTTGGACGGCATACCTAAGCGCTCTTTATCGCGAAGAACCTGCTTGGCCGTGCCCTGCAAGTTCGTCTGCCCTACAATTTTCCTCAATGTTCCTATGTCCCGGGACCCATTTGAGGTTAACGCGATTCTGTTGGGCCATCTCTTGTAGAGATCGACGACAGCTGAGCGTCAGTTCAGAGTTGAACGAGTAAGAGCCAAGGGATTTGATGGCCGCCTGGCTGTCGCTGAATATAAAAATGTCCTGTCTGATAGTGTGTTGGCCTATCCAAGCCGCGGCGTCCATGAAACTTCAGCCTGGAAGACACTGCAGTGATCAGGTAGTCTGAAGGAGAGCTCAAGGTTCATATCCTTTGAATAAACCCCTCCCCCAACTCTGCCGTCTAACTTCGAGCCATCAGTATAAATGGAAGTGCCGCCATGAGTGACGGGACTCCGATCCGTGCTCTCCCATTCTTCCCTGCTGGGAATATTGATTTTAAAACCGCTATCTCCGACTGTTGTGGTCGCACAGCGATCTGTGCTCAGCGGAAGAAAGCTATAGGATCCCAAAATACAGGGGTGTCCAGTAGTGCTTGCGTCCCAGCCGGACGTTTCCCTTAGACGCAGAGCCGATGCTGCTGCTACTCGGTGCCCTTCCAGATCGAGTGGCAAAATGCCAAGAATGGCCTGGAGTGCCTGTTGTAGTTGTTGTAACGAGATGTAGTCCTGCCCAACGCGTATTTTTCCTTAGCCTAAAATGTCATCAATATCTTCTAACGGGAGTCCAAGGAAACTAGCAGTTTCAATAGGGTTGGACCAAAGAGAGATGGGTTTTAGAAGAGTGGGCTCAAATGAGCAAGAAAATAAGTGATTGGTATTATGGGGGGACGAGCCGCATGCCGGACATACATTCGGCACATCAAGATTCAGTCTAGATATGTAGGAGTTTAACCTGCTACAATATCCAGAGCGTAATTGAGCCAGACTGACCCTTGTCTCTCGAGGAAGATGACGCTCCTCTTCAGAAATGCCAGGTGTTGCAGCATGTAAGACATTGTTTAGCGGACAGAGCGCAGAGTAATGGCCCACAGATGTTGTATGGATATGCCCCAAGGCCTGTTTATGCACCTGTAGATCAAACGGCGTTGTTATATAGTGCCGGATCTCATCAAAATGTTTACGTAAATGCGATCTTATGGTCCTAGGAGGCGGCATGAGTTCAAGCAGTTGTCTACCGGGATGCTGTGGTTTACAGCAATTCAGTACGTACTGCCTGTTTAGCATTTCATTATGCTCCCTAACTGGAAGCATTTCCACCTCATTGTATATATGAGATATAGGTGACATAAGGACGCACCCCGTAGCGGTTCTGAGCGCGGTGTTTTGACAGGCCTGAAGCTGATTCCAGTGAACGTCTGCAAGCCCCGGCGACCATATCGGCGACGCATAGTTCAGGATCGGCCGACCAATTGCCTTGTACGTTACCAACAACGTTTCTTTGTCTTTACCCGAAGTACTGCCGGCTAGTGATTTGAGAATTTTGTTACGGCTCTGTAATTTTGAGACAATTGCAGCTGAATGGGCAGCGAAAGTGTGCATGGTGTCGAAAGTCACTCCTAAGATTTTTGGGTGAGCGACAGTAGGTATTTTATGATCACCTACATAAATTTCTAGTTCCATGCACTGTCCACGTTGTGAATAGGTTCGCCGAACCTGCGCTGTCCACGTTGTGAATAGGTTCGCCGAAGACTTTGTTGGCGACAATGTCAAGCTTCGGGCGGTGAAGAACTCGACTAGAGAGGGGAGATAGCCATTTATTTTAGAGCATAGCTCATCAACGGAAGTACCAGTAGCCAATATCGTGCAATCTTCTGCGTAAGAAACAATCGCAACTTCTTCTGGTGGAGGAGGAACCTTCGAAATATAGAAGTTAAACATTAACGGGGAAAGGACACCACCCTGTGGTACCCCTTGTTTGATCTTCCTGGCTTTAGATTTTTTGCTTCTGAATACAACAGACGACCGACGACCACTGAGATAATTGGCGGTCCAACGCTTGAGACAAGGGGGGGGGGAGTGACGAGTCTTCCAAATCGGATACAAGCTGCCCATGATTTACTGTATGAAAAGCTTGACTCAGATCGAGTGCAACTAGAACCGTCCTGTCATTGGGTCTGTTTTGATTTAGACCGTCAGTTATCTGAGTGTTTATGACATTTAGAGCAGATGTTGTGCTCCTGCCTTTCCTGAAGCCAAGTTGGTGCTCGGCTAACATCAAGTGTGATGTGTAGAGCGGGAGTAGGGCCGCTTCAAGTGTCTTTACTACTGGCGAGAGGAGTGATATCGGACGATATGACTTCCCAACGTTAGCTGGCTTGCCAGGCTTTAGTAGTGGGATCACAGTTGCCTGCTTCCATTTGTCGGGTATGACAGCTGTGATCAAAGACAGGTTGAAGACGGCAGTTAAATATTTGACTCCCGCTGGGCCGATATGCTTGAGATGCACCATGGCTATGCCATCAGGGCGGATGGCTTGGGAATTTTTGGCCTTCCGGATGGCCTCTTGAACCTCTGTAGCGGTGATGGGAACGGGGGCATAGTTTTTGTGTTTATGCGCGCGCCTGAAGATTCCACGTCTTGTCCTATCTTGCGCAGGGTGTGGGACATACTGTCCACAAAAAGCCTGCGCACATTTCCTGGGGTCATTTAATGTCTTGTCACCAAAGGTGATGTCGACATTTTTTGGTGGACCCGAAGGATTCGACAAGGACTTGACGGTGGACCATAATTTTCCAACACCGGTAGAGAGGTTACACGACCTAAGGTGCTCCTCCCATTTGGTTTGTTTGTGTACGTTAACCAGCCGCCTGATTTCCACGTTGAGATCACCGATCTGTGGGTCAGAGGGATCGATGTTGCGTATGAGGTCACGTTCATTGGCCAAGGCTGCGGCCTCAGCTGGGAAGTTAGGCCTGATATTTTCTATTCTACCAGCTGGTATAAAACGAGCTGTAGCCTTTTTAACGACCTCACGTATGTTACGCTCGCCGACGTGTACATCAGTGGGAATGGGAAGATCACCAATGGAGCTCTCCGTGAATTCCAAAAAGCCGCCCCAATTAGCCTTTTTGAAATTCACGTATGTTCTTTTCTCCGATGTGATAAAATCCGTGACAGGATCGACGGACAGGATGATAGGCAGGTGGTCGGATGACAAGGCCACCATAGGTTGCCAGTTAATGCTGTTAATTAACCCCGGGCTAACAATAGTTAAGTCTGGGGAGCTACTGCACTTAACAGCCATCCTTGTTGGGGTGTCTCCGTTCACAGTACAGAAAGAGGAAGTGTCAATTTGCTCGGCTAATTCCCGTCCTCTGCCGTCCACAGAAAGGTGTGAATGCCACATATCATGGTGGGTATTAAAATCGCCCATGATGATACGGTTATCGCCACAAAGAAACGCCCTAAGGTCAGGACGATAACTTCTGGGGCAGTAGGTGACGGGAGGAATGTATATATTGATTAGCTCGAGATCAACACCACCAGCTTGTATAACTATACCCTGACACTCTAAGGGTAAGTCTCTTTGGTCAGTGTTGATATCAAATTCCCTATACGGTACCGTATGGTGAACAAGGAACGCGAGACCACCTCCGCCGTCCGTGCGGTCATGCCGGAGAACGTGGTAGCCTCCACTCGCTCGGAGATTCGAGTGGGGACAAAGTTTTGTCTCCTGGATTGCAGCAATTTTGATTTTATGTAGCTGCATAAATGTGGTTATCTCCGCTATCTTGCCGGTCAAGCCGTTGCAGTTAAATTGCAACAATTTAAATTGCGAAGGAGAGGCAATGGCCACTCTGGGAGTTAAAGATTGATGTGTACGCCTAGATGGTGGTAGGCTAGGTCGCGATATTGATCTCCGTTGCAGTCCTGAAGCCGGCGGATTTCGTTCATTATTAGATGAGTAGGCATCCGTCGGCGTTGAGAGCTGCACAACTCGACAGCAAGGCGCGACAAACACATCAGTCCAGAGATTTCTGTTTGCGAGCCCAGAACATATGCGTAGGTGACATCGGCCTAGGCAGGAGTTGCACTTACCCGATGCCGCAGACGCATATATCCTATGCCGACATACAGTGCACGAAGAATGAGGGACCAGAAGTTGATGGCCTTGAATTGCATTCGTGCTAATGCCGGAAGAAGTTAGTAAAGGGTTCAGAGACGGGGGCTGAAGCTCGGTAGTGCTAAAAGCATCAACTGATGTGCTACGAAGAAAGTAGCCATGAGTGGATGCTTGTGAAGTTGACGCACTAGGAAGCGAGCCACACCCGGAAACGCACATGTTCTGCTGGGCAATATAAGTATTGCAGGTCATGGAGACTTGATTTAAGGAAGGCGATAATGCAACATTAGAACGTCGCTTGGCTCGAGACGTCCTAGGACGTGAACAGCAGGGCGCCACAAAACTTTTGAAGAAACTAGTGGGCCGGTGTGTTTTAGGATCTAGTCCGGAGCAACTAAATTTATGCAACCAACCTTTGCATGATGCACACTGTACTGAGTGTGATCGTCTTGTGTATATTTTCTTCCGGCAAACGCAGCAGAACCATTCTCTTGGGCCAGGATTTGGCTCAATGCCAGCCCGGATCAAGAGAATAAGGAGCAGCCGTGCTGCAAGGGGCTGTTCCGGGGATGACAATAGGTGAGGGAATCGTGACACGTTAGACAGGGTCACTTCGAAATGTATTGCTCTTGCCCGGGTCATTTAAAAAAAAAAACAACCCGGGTCGTTTCGGTACGAAGGGTAATGTACAAGTACAAATACCGCTCATACGTGAAACGAAACCGGCAATACGTGAAACGAAACGCCTCATTGGGCGTTGTTCTTAACGCACTGCTTATACAGATCATGCAAGATCTGTGTACTTTACCTAGCAGATTAAGGTTTGTTGCCTTGCTCAGCGCAGGCCACCATACCACAACTCCATAGAGCATGATTGGTCGAATGATTGCAGTGTTGATCCATTTGCATATTTTGGGGCTGAGCCCCCATTTCTTTCCAATGGCTCTTATGCACGTGTAGAGTGCAATACACGCTTTCTTCTGGCACTGAAGAACATTCTCCTTCCAGGTTAGTTTCCTATCCAGAACTGTGCCCAAGAACTTGGCTTTGCCAGCCAAGTTCAGGTGCACGTTATTCAGTTTTGGTAGTATTAGCGGTGGTATCTTATAGCGGTTGGTGCAAAGGACCAGTTCCACTTTTCCCGGGTTGATGCTCAGTCCGCAGCGCGAGAACCATGAGGAAACCTCTCTCAGTGCTACTTGCATCAAGTCGCACAGGGTTTGTGGGAATTTGCCCCTGTATACTATAGCTAAGTCATCTGCATATGCCACTACCTTCCCCCCCCCCCCCCCCCCCCCCCCCAGCTTGTATCTCGCAGCATTGAGTTGACAGTGAGGTTACATAGAAGCGGGGAGAGAACACCACCCTGAGGCGTTCCCCTTGTGACATAGCGTGATAAGTCAACCGAGCCCAGTGATGAAACTATTCGTCTACCCCTTAGCAGTTGATCGATAAGACCAATAAGAGACCTGCTTATGCCCAGACTTGTTAAAGCGGTGTTTGTAGCATCAGGGCTTATTTTGTTGAAGGCTCCTTCAATATCTTCTAAAAAGGCCACAAGACAGTTCTCCTTTTCATACAGCAATTTTTCAATAACAGAAACTAGGCTGTGAAGCGCAGTTTCTGTAGATTTCACTTTGGTGTATGCATGCTGATAGCTACGGATCAGGTTGCTATCAATAGTAGAGGAGAGGTAGTCATTTATTATCATCTCGAAGGTCTTGAGCACAAAGGATGAGAGACTGATCGGCCTATAGTCCTTGGGCTCGTAATGAGACGCCTTCCCCGCCTTAGGAATAAACACTACCGTGGCACTTCTCCAGGAGAACGGAATCTAGCTAAGAGCCAGACAGGCTGTATAGAGAAATACCAGCCATTTGGCTGATGTCTCCAGCGTGTTTATGAATTGTGCGGGAATAATCCCGTCTGGCCCGGCAGCCTTGAACGGTTCGAAGCTTTTAACCGCCCACCTAACCTTTTCCTCCGTGATGGGTATGTGTACAGCCATGTTTGTTGTAGGTGCTAGGGGTTCCTCATGCAAGTTCCCTGGGAAGTGCGTATTCAAGAGCAGCTCTAGGGTTTCCCTCTCCGTGCTGGTCCAGGATCCGTCAGGTTTGCGCAAATAGCTTGTGGCTGTTTGAGTTTTTGAGAGCACTCGTCTAAGTCTCGCTGTATCGTCGACATTTTCGACCCCAGTGCAGAAATTTCTCCACGATACTCTCTTCGCCTGTCTCAGAGCATTTTTGTAGGCCCTCAGTTTAACTTTATATTCGAGCCATTGAGTCTCCGTGCCAAGGCTCTTGGCCTTATTAAATTGTGTCCAATGCGGCCTATGTTTACCGCGTGGTTTTGGCACTGGGCAAGCCTGCTCTAGGGCATTCGAGAGCGCCGTTGTAAAAGTCTTTACCAGATCCTCCAACTCCCCTACTGATGAGGGGACTTGTGGGGGTAGTGCTGGCAAGTCCCTAGATAATATTTCATTGTGTAGCTGCCAGTTAGTGTTACATGGGTTGCGTTTCATAACCGGCTGCTCAACAGAAAAGTCTAGAACTAATTCTACGTACCGGTGGTCGGAGAATGAGTGTTCATCGAGAACGCGCCATTTTCTGACCCACTCATAAGCGCCTTCGCTGCAAATAGTGAGATCTATGACCTCCCTACGGGTTTTAGTAATAAACGTAGGTTCGTTACCCACGTTGCAAGCTACCAGGTTAGTTGTTAGCAAATAATCAAACAACGACTCTCCTCTAGCATTGATATCGGAGCTTCCCCACTGGACGTGATGAGCATTGGCGTCAGTTCCGATAATAAGATGACCCATGGAAAAATTTGCCACCAGGTCTTTTACCTCCCTCTGTGGCGGTGGTTCTTCGGCGTCGTAGGGCATATAGACCGATGCCATCGTCAGACTGGTACTGTCGACTGTTGAACTGGCAGCTGTAACGTCACCATTGGTATAGTTGGGCAAGAGAAAGGCATTCAGCACAGACTTAACCAAAATACAGGCTCTAACCCTGCCCCCCTCGCTGGCTTGGATTAGCTTAAAACCCTTAGTCCCCAAACCGCAATCCTTGAGCTGTTGACCCAGGGTTCTTGGATGAGGACCACATCTATGTCGCCTTTAGAGAGACGACTGATTAAAGCAGCCGAGGCTGCTTTAGATTTGTGCATGTTTATCTGAATCACCACCAACATGAGAGCGTTCAGACTTCCCTGCCACCGCCGTATCGTCGAGTTCCACCTCGTCTGGAGGCTTATCTATCAACGACGATTTGTTCAGACCACGATTTGGCGTAGCCGAGATCCTACTAACTGTGGCAGTATTGACATTGGTGCGCTCAGGACTAGCTGCTATCACTGTGACGTTCAGGTCTTCCCCGTCCAGCAGGCTGTCTCCCATCTCCGAGCTGTTCACTGCTCCTTCGCCATTTGACGTGGCAGATACCATACTTACCGAGTCGGACAACTCCGACTCCTCTACCGGCACTGCGATGTCCGAGACCTCCGGTGGAGCCAAAATAGCAGCGCGCTCTGCATCGCCGCGGTATACGTGGATCACGATCTGACCCATGCCATAGTGCACTCGTCCATTGCACCGTTTAAGGGGCTCGAGTGCTTCCTTAGTCAAGTTGAAGACCACTTGCCTGTCAGGCGCTACCGCATCCTCGACCAGATTGACACCCCAGTCCTGCGTCGGGAGAGACGGGTTCATGATCCTCTGCATCCTGAGAATTCTCTCAGGTTCAGCAGGGATAGCAGGAATCTACGCTCTTGCCCTTGGCCGAGCCGGGATGTCCTTCCAGTCGACAATCTCGATTCTTGCCCCTTGGTAGATCTCACCCAGTCGTGCAGCTGCTGCCTTGTACAGTGCAACAGTTTTTGCATCCTCGCAAGCGAATACCTTGATTCGGCCCTGGTGCGATCCCGCATTAGAACCCATCGGAGTGGCACCCTGAGACTCATCCATAATGTCGAGAAGGGCATTACCGATAGCATTCCGGACGTACCGCCACTGGTCCCTAGGGATGGCCCAGCTTTCAATACCTCGGTCAATGACGCCTATGAGGATCCTATCCTTAGTCACTTCAGCAAAGCTGAGTTTACCCATTACGGGGGCGTGTTGCTGCCGCTTCGGGTGAGGTTTTAAATCCACGTCCGATCTCTGGCGTTTGAAGGGATTTCCGTTAACCTTCTTTGGCGCGTAATCGCTTTGGAAGTTCGGTAAGATAGCTTCTTTCTAGCATTCGGCGATAGCGTCTCTTGTGAAATACCCTCTTATTTCTTCAAAACCCTTGCGGCCGCTCTTTTGTCCAAGTACTCAGAGCGACTGGGAGATGTCTTTTGGGGTAAATTTCGACCCGTAGTTGCCATCGCGGTCGTTCCCTTATTTGGATCTCTGGGGCCAGGTCGTGAGACCACTGCCACAGACGTTAAAGACTTGGTTTCGGTACCGGCACTTACTGGGGCTTTAGCATCAGCCGTTGTTGGCTTCACCGTGTTTGTACCGGTACTTACTTTGGGGATTGCCCCCTTGTTATCCAGAGCTAATCGACACGTAGTTGCCATCGCTGTCGATCTCTCGGCTGGTAAAGAAATGGAGTTTGTCCTCCGACGTTGCGTTCTCGCTTGCTCCAGCATTTTCCTCCTCTGCTGTGCAGTATACATTGTTGTATCTTTAGTTTTAGGGTTTTTTTTATTATTTATCATCTTGTTCGTACGACCCCTCGCCGGGCAAGGCCAGTTTAGGGTCAATGGAAGAGTAAGGAGAATGTGTCGTCCGCCGCGGCAGAGCCCCATACCGCGGTAAGGCCATAAGTACTCTCCGAGGCGGCCCGGTATCAGAGAGGCTCCGTTCGATTACAGCCACGATTCGCCTCCCGGCTGCAAACGTCCAATGGGCACGTGGTCGCACAACACCCTGGATTGGGAGGGGGAAGATCTTAGTCGTCGCGCCAGAGAGGCTTGGGTTCTCTCGTGATGTAGTACCGGTGGCGCTATGATCACAAGGGCAACGTAGCCCTGTGGCTATCGACTTAAGCCCTCGTACCGCGGCAAGGTGTCCACCCTTCACGAGGGCTTCGTGACACAAACTTTTTATTCATTTTTGCATTTGAAGTTTTCAGTCGCCAATAGAATTTTGAATATCTTTTAAGCGTTAGGATTAGAAAATAATTAATAGTAATTTTTGTATTAAGAATGAATTTTCAATTAGCGTAAGGGTTTATTTCTATCTTGAATAATTTTGAATAAAGTTGTTAATTATTGAATATTGTAAATTCCAAAGAAAATTGTCTTTGAGGTTTATGGGTTGAAGATTTTTTTGCTTTAGGTAATTGAGTCCATAACATGTCTGACTAAAGACATATATTTGTTGGTGCAGGTGTTGCCCTCGTGGCAACTGATGGTAAGCTGGAGTAGTTGAGGAAAGTATGAAAAGGAAGTAAGTACACATAGACGGACATTAGTCAGGTTTAAGGGGACTCTACTCGGGAAGCGCAGCCATAGTAGAGTCCAAAGGCTGTTCACATCTCGTGAATAGGAGGGGTGGGAAGGCTCCACCTGACTCGGACAGGTTTTCTCCCGCTTTTTCTATATCACTATTTCCTTTGTTTGCATATATTCTTTCCCCAGGCATGAACTCTAATTTTGATTCGCAACTGTTGGGAAAGGAGAAGTGGCAAGAACTGCGCCCCAATGCCGATGAGCCTCAGCCGGGCTACAACCATGCCGACCCGCCACTCCTCCTCTCCCGCACCAGGCAGTTACGTAACAATGTCGTCGGCATACGCCAACAGTTGTACGCTCTTGTAATATATTGTTCCAGCACGGTTAAGTTCTGCAGCTTGTATTATTTTCTCCAGCATTAAATTAAAGAAATCGCACGATCCTTTCCAATTCTAACCGAGCTGGTGGTGTTGTTCAGCGTCATTTTGCACAGCCGTATAAGTTTTGCTAGGAAACCAAAATCAGACATAGCGGCGTATAGGCAACTCCTTTTCGTGCTGTCGAAGGCGGCTTTAAAATCAACAAAGAGATGGTGTGTGTCGATCCTTTTCTCACGGGTTTTTTCCAAGATTTGGCGTATTGTAAAAATTTGGTCGATGGTAGATTTACCAGGTCTGAAGCCACAGTGATAAGGTCCAATCAGTCGGTTTACGTCAGGCTTCAGTCTTTCGCACAATACGCTTGATAGGACCTTATATGCGATACTCAAAAGGCTGATTCCACGATAGTTGGCGCAGGTTGCGGGATCACCCTTCTTATGGATTGGGCAGAGAACACTTAGGTTCCAATCCATATTCTGGACAAGAGCTGGTGCATGCACCTTACCAGCTCCTCGCCGCCGCATTTAAATAGCTCAGCGGGCAGGCCATCATCACCCGCCGCTTTATTGTTTTTTAGCCGTGATATAGCTACTCGCACCTCGTTATAGTCGGGTTGTGGAACTTCGAATCCATCGTCTTCGATTGTGGGGTCGGGTTCGTCCTCTTCTCTAAATTGTTGCTCCGTTTAAAAGGGCAGAGAAGTGATCCTTCCATAACCCTAGTACTCTCTGAACATCTGTCACCAGGTCGCCGTTGTCATTTTTACAGGAGTTTGCCCGGGGTTAAAACCATCCGTCATTCGTCGAATTCTTTGATAAAATTTTCGGGCGTTGCTTCTGCTGGCTATCATTTCAAGCTCTTCGATTTCACGCTTTCGGCTTCCCTTTTCTTCGCCCGAAAAAGCCGTCTCGCTTCCCTCTTCATCTCGCGGTAGTGTTCACACACGCTCCTCGTTGCATTCGCTTTTAACGTTGCCTTATAGGCGTCGTCCTTTCCTTTCATTGCGTCTTTGCATTCCCTATCATCATACCAGCTGTTTTTTCGCATTTGCCGGAATCCAATTACTTCTTCGGCTGCGGTACGAAGTGATCCGGATATATGCTCCCACTGCTCGTGCACTCCGCTGGGTTGAATTGTGCTCTCAGAGAGCAGGTGCGCGAGTCGTTCTGCGAAATCATTGGCTGTCTGTTGTGACTGCAGCTTTTCGACGTCCAGCTTTCCTTGCGTTTTTTGTGGTGCCTCTTTCGTTGTACTTAGGCGAGTACGAATCTTGGCTGCTACCAAGTAGTGATCGGAGTCGATGTTTGGACCCCGCATCGTACGTACGTCCATAACACTGGAAGCATGCCGTCCGTCTACCGATCGATGTGATTGCGTGTTTTCCGATCTGGCGATAGCCATGTTGCTTGATGGATCTTATTATGCTTGAACCTGGTGCTGGCTACGGCCATATTTCGTGCACCGGCGAAGTCGATCAGCCTGTATCCATTCGGCGAAGTTTCTTCATGGAGGCTGAATTTTCCGACAGTGGGGCCAAATACACCCTCTTTGCCCACCCTGGCGTTAAAGTCGCCAAGCCCGACTTTGATATCATGACGGGGACAGCGCTCATAAGTTTCTTCTAATTTTCATTTCATTTCATTTCTTTTTCCACGTCGTCCTTGTCCTCGGTCGGTGCGTGCGCACAGATAAACGATATGGTGAAGAATCGTAGTTTTATTCGGATTGTGGCGAGACGCTCGTTCACGGCTGTGAAAGACACTACCTGTTTCACAAGCCTCTTTCCCACCACAAAACCGACGCCGAATCTGCGCTCATTAGTGTGGCCGCTCCAGTAGACATTGCAGGTTTGGATGGTCTTATAACCTTGCCCCGTCCATCGCATTTCTTGTATAGCGGTGATGTCAGCTTTTGCCTGTTTAACGACCCCAACTAGGCGGGCATCGTCACCTTCCCTGCTAAGGGTTCGGACATTCCAAGAACATGCCCTGATTTCCTTAATCATATTCCTATTTCGTTTGCAGTGGTCGTTATCTAAAGAGTGAATTATCATATCCGAGGCCTGATTATTGGATCTCATTGGAAGTTTGTTTTTATGTGGTGGGTCCCAAACCCTACGCACAACACGTTTCTCGGGGGGTTGGATTTAAATTACACATTTATATAGCGAGCCGCTTGGTTCAAGACAGACGCCCGCTTGCAGCCGCACCTCATGGTGACAGACGCTGCTGATGAAGTCCCCTGGCAAGCCGTTAAACCGATTATGTCGGAGTGGCCTTGTCAGGTTGTCGCCTTCTCACTTTAGTTCACCACCGAACGGGTGTTCAGTGGCTATCCAGAGATACGTGAGCTTTCCCGGACGTAGTGAGCTGCTTGGACCGCACATAGCAGAATCGCTCTGGCCATTCCCAGTTGAATGGCGATCAGAAGCTTTCCCCACTTGCGTGGACTTCTACACACGGCCCCACCGTCTTTTGAGCTATCTCCCATAATTTTAACTAATTACTAGCAGTTGACCCCTAAAGGAATCAAATACCGAAAAATTACTTAAAAAGTCCCAATGTTGTTGTTGTTGTTGTTGTTAACAATGCATTGCCCTGTCTAGAGTGTATGATCATTCCGAAGATCTTCATCAAGCTCTTCTAAGGGGAGTCCAAGGAAACGTGCAGTTTCAACAGGGTTTGTCCAGAGGGACAGAGGGGTTAGAAGAGTAGGTTCAAATGAACAATTGAAGAGATGTAGAGTATCATGGGGGGTCCTACCACATGCAGGGCATGTGTTTGAGATTGTGTCATTAAGTCTGGACAAGTAGGAGTTTAACCTTACACTATATCCAGACCTAAGCTGTGCCAAGGTAACTCTTGTCTCCCTTGGTAAGGTGCGTTCTTCTTCAGCAATATCCGGTGGAGGACTGTTCAGAACGGGGTTCACAGGTAGAGATCCGACAAAAGTATCTACCGACTCGGTGTGGATGTCGGTTAGAGCCCGCTTATGATTCTGCAGATCAAACGGCAAGGTAATATGATGCCGGATCTCATCATAATGTTTACGGAGATGTTTCCTTATGTCTCTCGGGGGCGGATCTATGTCCAAAAGATGATGTCCAAGTGCCACTAACACAGTCCTGTGATTTGGTTGGTTTTGATTTAGACCGCTATTTATTTGCGTTGTAATGGCATTGAGTGCGGTGGTGGTGCTGTGCAGCTTACGGAAGCCATGTTGACGATTAGCCAGGTGCAGATTTGCGGTGTAATACGGGAGCAAAATGGACTCTAGCGTCTTCACTACCGGCGACAAAAGTGATATAGGGCGATATGAATCGCCTATGTTTGCCGGCTTTCTAGGTTTTAATAATGGAACCACTCTCGCCTTTTTCCATATTTCAGGAATGACGAAAGTGTTCAGTGAAAGATTGAATAGAGCCGCTAAGTATTTGTGTCCCTCCTGGCCTAGATGTTTCAGCATCTTCATGGCAATGCCGTCGGGGCCAATGGATTTTGAGGGCTTAGCCTGTCTGATGGCTTCCTTGACCTCTGAGGCAGTGATGACAATGGGCGTGTTTTGGTTTTTGTATTTACGCGCCTGTCGCATGGTTCTACGTTTAGCTCTATCGGGTGGGGAATGTAGTACAAATTGTCTAAAGAAGGAGTTCGCACATCCCCTAGGGTCCTTCTTCACCCTGTCACCGAAAGTAATATCTACTTTATCCTTGTGTTGTGTTGGATTAGATAGAGCTTTGACCGTAGTCCATAATTTGCCAACACCGTCAGAGAGGTTGCATTGCTCTAGGTGTTGTTTCCATTTGGCCAGTTTGTGTTTATCGACCAACCTACGAATTTCCGCGTTGAGATCCCTTATACGAGGGTCTGCGGGATTGAGACTTCGCACTTCATCTCTTTCTCTAGCCATGGCCGCTGCCTCCGCGGGGAAATTTGGTCTTATTCGGGATATTCGACCCGCAGGAATGAAGCGTCTAGAGGCCAAGTCAATGATGTTGCGGAAGTCTCGTTCGCCTTTGCGTACGTCCGTAGGAATGGATAGAGCAGCCAAGGATTCGTCCGTATATGTCTGAAAACTGTCCCAGTCCGCCTTGGTAAAGTTGATGTATGTACCATGCTCAGGTGTTATAAAGTCCGTCGGTCGCTCGATGGTAATGACTATTGGGAGATGGTCAGACGCCAACGTGAGTATGGGTCGCCAATTGGTGTTGTTCAATAGTCCTGCACTTACGATAGAAATATCTGGCGAACTATAGCAGTGAATTCGCCCAGGATCACGCGGTTATCTCCTCGTAATAGCAAGCTAATGTCGGGGTGATAACCGGTGGGGCAACTTGAGACAGGGGGTATGTAGATGTTAATGATTTGCAGATCGACATCTCCTGTACGGATGGTAATACCTTGGCTTTCTAAGATATCATCCGTTCCTTCGATATCGGTATCAAATAGATGATACTGTACAGAGTTGTGCGTTATGAACGCTAGACCACCTCCCAGACCTCCTGTTACTCTATGACGGTCTTTCCGGTGAATGTTATATCCGCCATAGGTAATGAGGTCCGACCTTGGACTGAGCTTGGTTTCTTGGATTGCGGCAAGTTTTATGTCATATTGCGTCATCAAATTAGTTATCTCTGCGATCTTACCAGTTAATCCGTTACAGTTGTGCTGTAAGATTTGGAAGTGCGCCGGTGGGGTCGATGTCGAGTTAACCATAGGCGTGAGAGACGGATGTGTTCGCCCAGGTGTTGGTAGGCGAAGACCAAGGCTGTGCCTCAGCCTAGTTAGCTGTGGACCTGGTGTAACCGGGTTGGCTGGCGTCGTAGGTTGAGGCGTGTTACAGCATGGTGCGATGAACGCATCCGTCCAAAGATTCCTGTTAGCGAGCCCAGAGCATAGATGTACGTGGCATTGGCCTAAGCAGTTATTGCATTTGACCGATGACGCGAGCGTGTATAATCTTTGCCGACAAACAGTACACGTCGAGACAGGTGCAAGAAGATGTTGATCCTGACTCACGTGAGAAATTAAACAGGAGGGGGGGTGTGACAAAGAAACAGACAGAGACTGATGCTCGGAGTTGCTCATGTCTAAACTGCTCCGGTGGGAGCAAGAGTGTTGAGCTGCTGCGCGTGATGTTGACGCCATAAGGCACGAGCAACAGTCTGGAATTTGTGTGGCGGGTATAGCAGAAATGCTGCTAGTCGTTAAGACATTATTATTATTATTATTAGTATTGCTACTAGAAGGTGGCGGTAGGGGTGCGCTTGAACGGCGCTTACCGCGGGACGCCCGACGGCGCAAACAACAAGGGGCCACGAAAGTACTAAAGAAAGTACGGGGTCTGTGGATGTTAAGGTTAAGCCCTGAACATCCAGATTTATGGAGCCATCTCTTACACGAGAAGCATTGCACAGAATGCGACCGTTTAATATATATTTTTTTGCAACAGACACTGCATATCCATTCTTTTGGTCCGGGGTTCGGCTCAACGCCCGCCCGTAACAAAAGAATATCTTGCAGCCCTGCTGCAAGGGAAGAGGATGATAGTTTCGGAATGGGACAAAACATACTAAACAGGGTTACATTGAAAGTGACAGTCCTTGGCCGAGGTAAAACCCCGGGTGGTTCCACTGCGCAGAGATCTATGGCGATGTCCTGGGTTTTCTGCTCTGAGAAGTGACTGTACATAGGGAACCAAAAAAGTCCCAATCGATCCCATGTGTTCAAAAAAAAGTTGTTCGGGGTCAATAGTCCATATTTTAAGTTTTTTGGATTTTTCTCGAGAACGGTAAGTTTTTTCTAAAAATTACCTAACACAAAGTGGTAGACCTTGAATTTCCCTATTGAATTAATGCGATTGTGAAATTAGCTCTACATATTATATGCGCATACCATATATGCCATGTATAGACTTTTCATGATTTTCCCCGAACACCTAGTGTGTGTTAAAACGATATTTTTTGTAGAGAATTTTCAGATCTACAACTTTGTCTCAGGACATTTTTCGAAACAAGATGAACCTAAGCTCTCTACAAAAATTCAGCTCTTCGTAATTTTGTTGTTTTTCACAAATATACGCTTTATTATCATCAAATTATCCACGCCTCAAATTGTTTTCTTTTTTTTTTGTTAATTTTTTTTTAAATTGCTAAAAAAAATATTAGAAATAAATAAAGTGAATCCAGCAAACGCGACCCGAAAGCAAGTGTTTAGTTTGACAGCTAAAATGACTGTTCGCGTCAGTTCGCGTTCTTATATGTTACCAAAAAACGTAAGAAACGTACTCATATTCACCCATAGTCACTGACAGTCACGAAGTGATTTATAAACTATGAATTGGGTTTCACTTGGGTGAACGTGACTCTTCGCGTCGCGTTTCGTTTTATAAAGGTTATTTAACTTGAAACGAACCGCGTAGGTTTTTTTAAAAATCTAAGTTGAAAAAATAAACACGACCAAGTAAATTTTTACTTTCCTCACTACACTTTTATTTCTTAGCTCAACAATAAATAATAAATAAATTAATTATTTGTGCACGCACCTGTATTTGTTTATTGACGTTTGATGTGGTCGAATTTTGTTGTTTATGTTTATTTATTTAACGTGACTTCGTTCTCCGTGCTATGTATTTGTCTTCGTGTTGATGATATTTTTCCTTTTTATGTTCTCCTTTAATTCTGTATGTATATTTGTTGTATTTTTATTTGATGAGTTGACGGTTCGAGGACCAAATGATCGGGCACGATAGCCGAATAAAACAAGCCAACGAGATTCCAATGAACCAAGAAAATAAAAAGAAAGATGATTAAATGGTTGAAAAGAATAGATGCAGGTTTATTGAAGAAATAGAAAATATGTATATATGCCAGTAGGGAAAAAATCCAAACGAGAAAACTGCGAATAGTTTACCTTTTGGATTGATGAGATCAAAATTGGTGTTGTAATTAAAATCTGCGAGCGCACGAACGGGGGTAGCCTGTGATGTTGGTGGATGTCGAACAAAGACTGACTTTCCACCACAGACCGCCTCGAGTCGTAAGTCAATTTCGAAGAGCGGCATACCGGTAGTTTTCCCACAGCGGCTTAGCTTTGCAGCTTGAGCTGATATGACAAACCTACTAGGTTCGCCAATATTGAAGGCGGTTTGGCTTCAACAGAGCTACTACTAGTTCTACTCCGTGTGTGAACACTCAGAAAAAAAAAAAAATCTTGTACTTAAATCAAATCCAAATTAAGAATTTTGGTCACGAAAGTACGGAAATACCGAATATTCTTATACGTAATACAAAATTCTTATATCAAGAATTTTTTTCTTAGATCGAAAATTTTTCTATCAGGAATAATTTTGTCCGAATTAAAGAACGCCCGGTGCTGTTTCAAGGACAATATATTCTTAGGGTTAGTTTGCTATTCTTAATTTGAAACCGAAGAAATCTTTTTTCAATCCCAATTGTTTCTTAAACTAATACTAAAATTCTCAAAACAAGATTTAAGTTTAAGGGGTTTTGAGTTCAATTCTCGGTGAAGTCAATATCATTTTTTTCTAATTTAAAAAAAATTATTTGTTCAGAGTTCTTATATTAAAAAAAAAAAAATTAAAAACCCCCCAAACATTTTCTTCTGGCTGCGCCCCTGGGTGTAATAATTAAGCGTCATCATTATGAACGAGGTAGTAAACGCAATTTATGAAGCGAAACGAAAGTAAGCGGTAGGGAATGATACGCGCCCCAATTATCAATGAAAATACCAAAATAAATATCGAATATATAGTGGTGAGTTTTAATGTTATGCGTTCTCACAGGGTCAGCGTAAAAATGTCCTACTGGGTCACTTATCAAAATGCACCTTATGTGTATATGTGTATGTGTAAATTAACTAAGCTAGCGCCTCAGTACAGGAATTGCGACTCACTGTTGGTGACTGCAGCGACTGCTAAGAAGAAGGCATTGTACAACTGTACAAGTAAGATATGAATCAGCTGTTTGACTAACAGCTGTGCTCACCTGATCGGGTTCCCCTTATTGGAAGCCACTCAACGAAGGGTGTCATTCGTTAGGACCAAAATAAAAGTAGTAGTAGCTTGTGACAAATGTTTAATAACTTCATAAATAATAGAAACTATGTGCCGAAAATTATTTATTATAGCAACTAATTTGATCTGGAAATGTTTGTACAAAGATTTTACTTGTTTAGCGAAAATTTTTTCATATTTTCTAAAACTTTCTAAAACTTTTAGCACTACGCAGAAAAGCAACCCTGTGGTTGATATTTCCTTGACAACTCTCTTGTTCTTCTTTGTTTACATAAAACGCAACTTGCTAATTGTATAAATTTCTGTGAATATTTTTAATAAACAAGCATTTTTCTTACTTACAGCATATATTAGTAAAGTGCCCCACCATTTAAATGTGTTTTTTCATAGATGCCTGTGCTTATTTTCTTTTTGTACTTTGTGTGTGCGTGGCGTGCATATAAGGGAGTGTTCACATGCTGCTACAAAGTTGCTTATATGGCGTTTCCACCAAACATACACCGCATCCTTTGGGTTTGGAATAATTGTCAACTGTTTCTGATGCGTGTTCCTCCTCGTTGCTCGGGCGTGATAGATCGCGTAGCTTTGTTATGAATAATCATAGCAATTAAATAATTATTATTATTACCTTGCATTAAACTCGAGGAAAAGCGACAACAAAGACGACGTATTGCACCCTCGCTGTTAATGTTGAGACTTATCACCAAATTTTCCATTAAATAATGAATAAACAGACATATTTGTATAAAAAATCATTGTTTATTTAAATAAATAAATAAAGAAAATAAGTGAGTCCCATAACTCAAACATAAAAAAGTTACTATAATTGGACACAGTGCACTAAATCATTATTCTCACACATTCTTAATACTAATATATTAAAAATTTAAGATTAGTGAGCTGTATCCATTTGTGAAAGTCGTCATTGCTTTTCCACACCACCCAGGAGGCAGCAATGTAGGCGCGTTACCGATTTTTTTAGGTGTTCGGTTCCCCTAGAGGCCTATTTTCACCAATATACGTAGTATTTACATAAAAACGTAAAACACAAAAATCAAACTTATTAATAAAAATAAAATTGCACATTTTAAAAATTCAGGTACAATAACTAAAAATAAATATAAAAATCTAAACAAAAGTACTTAGGGGAAAAAAAGTATATTCAGTTCAAATAAAACTATTTACAATATTTACAAAAACACCCATAGTGAAACCTTATTAAAAAAATTTCGGCTGACGAATAAGAGTATTGGAAAGAAGATTGTGGCCTTTAAAAAAATATCTAAATCTGCTTCACAAAATAAGTAAGCCTTTTCAAAAATTGAAATGAAATTAAAAATATTTACTTTAATTAGACTAGATTCGAATCCGGAAATTATAAAAAAGTAAAAAAAAAAAACCAAAAGTGTTTGGTAAATTAAAAAGAATTTTTTTTTTATATAATAAAAAAGCATTTTAAAATAAAAGGAAAACGGCGTTGTAAATTAAACAAAAAAACATTGCGTTGTAAAATAAAATTTATATAAGATCAAAAATAAAAAGCAGGAATCTTTACCAATAAACACACATTTTTTATAATACCCGTTTTGGTCCGTTAGGGATACAATTTTTTCTGAAAACAAATATTTAAAAAATATTAAGTATACATGTAGAACATTTCTTAAATAGCTTTTTGCTTTAATTTACACCATATAAACTTAAATGGTTAAATAACAATACTTAAAAATAAATGGGTTTATATGTATACATATATATTTTTTTACTAAACTCAAACTGTATAAAGCTAAGAAAATTATGAATGGCATAATATCTAATATCTGAATTTATGCACAATAATTGCCCATAAAGAACTTAACAAGAATTATTGAAAGAATATTTTCTCATATTTAAAACTTAAAGGTCAGTTACATAAAGCTTTATTTTGACTTTACCTCAAACTTTGACTTTGACAGAAAAGTTCAGTATACGTATTTAAACGAAGCATGGCAAATTGGAGACCTCAAAGTTGAAGCAAGGTTAAAATTTGGCAAACTCTCAAATTTTGCTTGCTTTGCTTGCTTTTACAATCAGATCTTGATGACTTTGCTTTAATTAAGGAATAAAAAGTTGGAGGAAATAACAATTAATTCATTTTTTCTATATTGAATTAATAAATTAACTAAAACAATACGAATGCAAAGAAAAAAATAACGAAAACAAATGTATAAAAGAGTAGCGTCAAGGCGTTCATTGTAGCATACCTCTGAAGTTGGATGCAAAGTTTTGAGGTAGAAAATGTCAGGCGAGGTTAACAAAGCTTTATGTATTCGACCCTTAAGTCACTTTATACACTCACCTTGGCATTTCTGTTGGAAAAGGGTATCGCGGGACTCCTAATCCGCATCCTAAAATACAGCAATGGTCGGGCATTTCTGGAAACGAACAACTTTATTAGATACATGTATACATGTCTTATTTGCTAAAATTCTTATTACCACACACTATTTTTTTTCACTTTAACTTCGCAAAAATATCTGAAAGACGGAAAAATGTTGTTCTTTGTAAATAAATTAAATTATTAGCCGAAATTGTATTATAAAATTAAATATTAAAATAAACTTTTTTTGAAACGACTCACTTCATCAACTGCTTCGTTTGAACTAACAGTTGTGTATACACACACATATGTACGTACATATGCAGGGTTGCATTTCACGTCTGCAATGTATTTCAAAATATTCTTATTCATAAAATATGTAAATATATTGAAATCATTTAATTTATCATCAAAATAAATATTGAAATGTATAAAAACTTCAAAATATATTGATATTCAAATAGTTATAGTTCATATAATTGAAATGACATTATTTTTCATAAAAAAACAATCAATTTTATCCAAATAACAAAATTTGTTTAGTTCATAGGCATACATTTTGTTCTACATTTCCATACTAAATTGCTTTAAAAATATACCTACACGGCAACCCTGTATGGAGATTTCACTCCATTTCTTCTTGGAAATTTCAACCCTGGGCCTCGGGTTGCTGTGTAAGTTAAGCTAGTTTGACACTGTCTACAGTGTCAAAATTGGGTGTATTAGAAAGAGACAGAAATAAGGATAACTTACTTGTAGACCTGTACTATGGAAGAAGGTTCGCACAAACGGAGAAGAAAAATAAACTAAGAGCGGATTGCTAATGTTTATGTGGATGTTTACTGCCACTTAGAACGACCGATTTGATTTAGCAAAAAACCGCGAATAATGCAATTTGGTTTGATGAACGTTTTTGTAAAAAAACTTATATTGTGTGTTCGAAAAATGTAAACAAAAAAACGAGAGAGAAAAAAACACAACGCGCGTGGACTGTGAAAGGCTTAAAAACCACACAAATTTTTTTATCATTTTTAATTAATTGAAGTGCCGTGAAAAATATTTCCTGCAGGGGGCAATAATTTCCGATTGAAATAATTGATCGAAATGTGAGTTCTTAATTTTACGAATTCAATAACCGACGGGAATATTGGTGTGAGCGACTGGAAATTTACACAAGAATACGTGTATATCGAATTATTAAATTAAATTAATATCCTGATTTTCTAGATCACGGTGACTAGACGCGACGCGGTCACTCACGTTCACCATCACCCTCAAGTTCGTAATTTATAAGCACGCAAGTTTTCGCGTTCATCCAGTTACGTTATCACGGCGCAGTCACTGCGTTTGACAGGGCTGCGTTCGCGGTTTTTTAAGGTCAAAAAATCAAGAGCACGAAAACCTAAAATTGAGACCTATGGTGCTGCATTTTAGAACGGCTTTTTCCCTGAGTGTAGAACACTTGTTTACGCGGCATAAGGTTTGATTACTTCGTTCATTTCATATCATCTGCATAACAAACCAATGTAGGTACCTTGCAGATAGTTTGTGGAACTTTCTTAATATAAGTAAATTGAGGAGCTTCAAACAAAAACGCAATAAGTGTACACTAATACAGTATATATTTATTGAGTTTCGGTTTGAAGCTCCTCAATTATTCTTATTTATTTATTCATTTGAGTATGTAATAGTTTTGTTTTAAGAACACTTTTTCTTAATATAAGTCCTTTAAGCTTTTTGCACCTCAATTTTAAAAACAAGAACGAAAACTTCTTATTCTTAGAATATTTAAGACCGAAAAATTCTTAAAATTTTAAGAATGGAAGAAGATAAATTTAATTCCGGTCGGACTTAATTTTAGAATTTTATTTTTCTCTGAGTGAAGCAATTCATCATTTATTTCAGCGCATTGAGAGCTCTTGTTTGTAGTCACTTCTTGCAGGGTTTGTTTCGTTTGTTGTGTGCACTTTTTTGAATTTGTCGGCTCATGTGCATTTAATCGTGAATTGCTTCAACAATGCTGTTAGAAAATGGCATACCAATTTTCAAATAAAAGCTCTGCACCCAGTTTCTGTAACTTTTTAACGAAATTCGTTATTGTCGTTAACATCGATTTTGACAAATTTTGTACAGAAAATTGTGTCAAATTAACGATTTTTATGTAACGAACTTCGTTAAAAAGTTACAGAAACGACGTTCTGATCCCTTACTTGTCTGACTAAAACTACTGGAACTGTCAAAATTAGAAAGTCCGCTCTCAGTGAAAGAGCAACACCAAAGAGTACGGGATCGCTAAAATAGTAGAACTGTCAAACTTGATCGCTTAGCAGTTCTACAAGTAGTCAGAATTTACCAGCAAAAAATCTGCTGACTAAATCTTGCAACTCTATGACTGGAGAGAACTCAATTTTCTGCTCTCACCAGTCAGAAAAGTGGCGTACCGGGATCATTTTCCTGTAGTTTGTGACTATTTCTGACTGTCAAATTGGTGTAAGGGATCAGAGCTAAAGTTTTCATTCATTATAACAGCTATTATTATTTTTTTTGTGGGTTGACGGGGCTTCGGGCCTATAGGCAGTTGCCCATTCTGCCTTAGGGTTAATCCGGTACTGCATATAGCTGGTATTATTTGGCTAATTGACGCCTTGGACACCTTTCAATCGAAATTTAAACTTTGATATGTTTCGCCTATAAATAATAGTGTCCGACCGAAACCTGAATTTTAGGCCGAAGCCAAACCCGTAACCGAATATTCGGCATAACCCCATATTCGACCGAAAACCGAAGCCGAATACCATTTTTGTTTCTTGAATAAAGAAAACACCTTACAAAAATACATAAGGGGTATCTCTCTAAATTTTTTCCATGAAAAACACAAGAATTTAACACACTATTGTCAAAATTGCAAAATGCAAGATGATGTTTCATGTGTAATGGGGTGTGGTTGCTGTGCGACCTTGCCCAATCCTGACTCTTGCGTCCTCGTTCGTACTCTCTGGGCAACGTGAGCTATCTAGGCTCGCGGCAGAAAGAGAGGGAGCCCCGGTGGGGCCACGCTGACATACTTGGTTTAAGGGCTCACCGAGGTCTGTTCACCATGAGGTGCGGCTGCAAGCGGGCGTCTGTCTTGAAGCAAGCGGCTCGCTATATAAATGTGTCAATATTTTCCAAAAACCCCGAAACGGGTTGTGCGCTGGGTTCGGGACCCGCCACGTAAAAAACTTAATTCCAATGAAAACTAATGTACCAAAGCCTCGGATGCGAACCCCCTTTAATGTTGACGACCCGGCTAAACGAATAAGGCATAATGATTTGGATATTAGGGCATGTACCGGGAATGTCCGGACTCTTTCAAGGGACGGTCCCGCTGCCCGAATGGTTGATGTCCTCGTAGGCGCAAAGGCCGACATCACCGCCCTGCAGGAAATGCGATGGACGGGGCAAGGAAAGACGACCATCGGTCCTTGTGACGTATACTATAGTGGCCAGGCATGCGGCAAAGCGCGTGGTGTAGGGTTCGTGGTGGGAAAGAGACTTCGCCGTCAAGTGTTAGCGTTCACTCCTGTGGACGAGCGTCTCGCTGCGATCCGCATCAAGGCGAGGTTTTTCAACATAACATTTATCTGCGCCTATGCGCCGACTGAGGAGACGGACGACACAGAGAAGCACTCCTTCTACGATAAACTTGATCGCTGCCCCCAGCATGATATAAATCGTGCTCGGCGACTTTAATGCCAAGGTGGGCAAGGAAGGAGTCTTTGGTCCTACAGTTGGAAAATTCAGTCTCCACGATATAACATCCCCCAACGGCACTAGGTTGATTGACTTCGCCGGTGCTCTCAATATGGCCATCAGTAGTACCTGGTTCCAGCATAAGCGAATACACCAAGCCATATGGCTGTCCCCTGATCAAAGAACTAGAAACCAGATTGATCATGTCATGATCGACGGCAGACACAGCTCCACCGTTCTGGACGTGCGTACCCTACGTGGTCCCAATATCGACTCGGACCATTATCTTGTTGCAGCCAAGATACGCACACGCCTCTGTGCAGCGAAAAAAGTGCGCACAGTAACGGAAGGAAAGTTTGACGTCGAGAAGCTGCGCACGACACAGACAGCTGATAATTTCTCCACTCTACTCTCAAACCTACTATCGGAGAGCAATCCTCGACCTAACGATGTTACCGAGCAATGGAAGCATATCTCTAACACATTACGAATCGCCGCTGAGGCCACTATAGGGTTTCAGCGAGCCCGCAAGAACAACTGGTACGATGAGGAATGTAGCACTGCCTCCGACAAAAAGGACGCCGCATACAGGGAGACGTTTCGAACGGGCGCAACGCTATAGTGAGGAGAGGAAGGAAGAGAGACGCCTTTTCAGAAAAAAGAAACGTGAAGCCGAAAGGCGTGAGTGTGAGGAGCTTGAGATGCTGGCTGACAGGAATGATGCCGGGAAATTCTATGAAGAGTTCCGGCGGATGACGGAAGGTTTAAAGACCGGGGCAAGTTCCTGTAAGGACAATAATGGCGACCTGGTAACCGACGTACATAATGTACTTAAGTTATGGAGGGAGCACTTCTCCTCACTGCTAAATTGCGAGGGAGACGTCGAACCCGATACCCCAATCCCTGACGATGGAAAAGTCGTCCCACCACCTGACTATGATGAAGTGAGGATAGCTATATCCTGGCTCAAAAACAACAAATCGCCTTGGAAAGACGGACTACCCGCCGAGCTGTTCAAACACGGAGGCGAAGAGCTGGTTAAAAGCAGTGTTCGTTACTGCTTGACTATTTTCAATGATTTCGAAACTGCTCAGCTGTGACTACGAAAATGTTCGCAGTCAAATGAAAGAGAACAAGCAACCAACAGAAATGAACACAACTGCTCTGCTGGCGACTGCGACCGGCGCGCAAGCTAAAGTCAAAAGCCGAAGCTGTTTGCTCATAGTTAACTGTTAACTTGAGTTGTGGTTTTATTTTGATGCGCAGTCAATGCATACTGAAAACTGTTGCTGCAAGCAGGAACGACTGGAATTGACTACTAACTAGCTGCTATTGACTACGCAGTCAACGCAGTCTTAGAAATTTTTTGTTGAAATATGTATACATATGTACATTAGGGTGATGCAAAAAAAGTTCCAGGTCTTGCTCCCTCAAAAGTTAGTAATTGATGAAAAGTTATTCCTAAAAAAAATGAGCGCCATTGCTTAACCCTTATGGGTCGCTATTTTATTTTAGTTTCTCCATACATTTTCTATGGAAAAAAAATATTTTTTTTTTTCCAAAGCGATTGACTAAATTGGTGGTGCTGAGCTAATTGGAGTAAAATTGTTGTTGTGATAATCGTAATTTTTATATAGTTTCTTATAGTTTAGTTTTTATATAGATTAGATCAAAGCTTCGACTTTAAAAATATATAAAGCTTTTTTGAAAAAAGTTTAAAAATGTATGAGAAAAATTGCTTTGAAAAAAAAAAAATTTTTTCCACACAAAATGTATGCAGAATTTAAAAAGAAATAGCGACCTCTAAGGGTTAAGCAATGTTGCTCATGTTTTGTGAGGATTAGTTTTTCAGCATTGCCCTAACGTACATACATACATACGTTGACTGCGTAGTCAATAGCAGCTAGTTAGTAGTCAATTCCAGTCCTTCCTGCTTGCAGCAACAGTTTTCAGTATGCATTGACTACGCATCAAAATAAAACCACAACTCAAGTTAACAGTTAACTATGAGCAAACAGCTTCGGATACCGACTTTTGCTTGCGCGCCGTTCGCAGTCGCCAGCACAGCAGTTGTGTTCATTTCTGTTGGTTGCTTGTTCACTTTCATTTGACTGCGGTCATTTTTTTAGTCATAGCCACAGTCGTGGTCGTTACTAAAACAAATGACTGTGCAACTGCAATGCAATAGTCATATTATATTGCTTTTGCTAATTTTCAGTCAGCAATTCAAACGCTGGTTAAAAGCATGCATCAGCTCTTATGCAGAATATGGTCAGATGAGTGCATGCCTCCAGATTGGAATTTAAGTGTGCTCTGCCCAATCCACAAAAAAGGCGATCCACTAACCCCACCAGCTACCGCGGAATCAGTCTTCTTACAGGTCAATTCTACTGTGGTAATAACTTTATTATTACCGGCAAACAAATTCACTCGGCAACTTTTACTCCTTTTTGGTATTCTGAGGTCAAAAGTTTTCTGGTAACACCGTTACCACCAAAATAGGTGGTAACATGTGGTAACATCAATATAAAACAGCTGATGTTTACTTTGAAAAAGTGCAATTGAACAAAATAAAGTGAAAATTAAACAAAATAAATAAAACAAGGTGAAAATCAAACAAATAAACAGGTATATAGTATTAATAAATCACAATCGCATTTAGCTTTGCGGATATCTCCTCCCACAATTTGTTGATCAAATTTGGCGATGTGGGGCAGTTTTTCCCCTGCAGGAGCTCGGGATGGTCTTTGCAAAAGGTCACATACAACCGCAACTGCGCTGGGGTGGTGCGTGCATATTTTCTGTAAATAAAATAAACAATTTTTAATAAATTTCATAAAATATTTACCAAATTTACTTACTTGTTCATTTCCATTTTGCAGTCTTCTTCTTTTTGATAAACAAAAAACATATGGCAGGTGACTAGCAGGGTTGGTTTTCAATTCACCATACACACTGGTGAGTTTTTTTGCCATTAGAGCGTTACCATCTGCTCAGAATCGCAGCCACTTTATTTGGTAACGTATTTTAGGGAAAATTGTTTGCCGATGGCAATTTTACCGGTAACGCGCAGCATAGGGCTGTTAATATCGCATATAAGGTTCTTTCTAGCGTATTGTGTGAAAGACTGAAGCCCATCGTAGACAAACTGATTGGACCTTATCAGTGTGGCTTTAGACCTGGTAAGTCTACCATCGACCAGATTTTCACGATACGCCAAATCCTGGATAAGACCCATGATAAAAGAATCGACACTCACCATCTCTTTGTCGATTTTAAAGCCGCTTTTGACAACGCAAAAAGGAGTTGCCTGTATGCCGCCATGTCTGAATTTGACTTCCCTGCAAAGCTTATACGGCTTGTCTAAATGACGTTGAGCAAAACCAACAGCTCTGTCAGAATCGGGAAGGATCTCTCTGAGCCATTTGAAACCAAACGAGGCTTCAGACAGTGCGACTCCCTTTCGTGTGATTTCTTTGGCCTGATGCTGGAGAAGATAATTCGAGCAGCAGAGCTAAACCGCAATGACACCATCTTTTACAAGAGCGTGCAATTGCTGGCGTATGCCGATGATATTGATATCATTGGCCTTAACAGCCGCGCCGTAAGCGCTGCTTTCTCTGGGTTGGATAAGGAAGCGAAAAGACAAGACGAAGTATCTGCTGTCATCAAAGAAAGAAACGGCGCACCTGCGCCTTCGCAGCCAAGTCACCGTTGATAGCTACAAGTTTGAAACGGTGAGAAACTTCGTCTATTTGGGAACCAGCATTAACACCGTAAATAATATCAGTCTAGAGATCCAACGGAGAATCACTCTTGCCAACAAGTGTTACTTTGGACTAAGTAGGCAATTGACAAGTAAAGTCCTCTCTCGACAAACAAAGATCACGCTCTATAAGTCTCTCATCATACCAGTGCTGATGTACGGCTCGGAATCATGGATAGTGTCAAGAGGAGATAAGATGGCCCTTGGAGTATTTTTGAGAAAAGTTCTCCGGAAGATTTATGGTCCTTCCCATGATGCCAAAGGCGAGTATCGAAGGAAATTTAACGATGAGGTGTACAAGATTTACGCAGACCTGACTATAGTTCAGCGGATTAAAGCCCAAAGGCTCCGTTGGCTGGGTCATGTTATGCGAATGACCAAAAAGAAGCACCAGCACAGAATGTTTTCCAATCGACCCCCGAATTCGGCAGGAGAGGAAGGGGGAGACCTCGACTGAGATGGAAACAACAGGTGGAGGATGACTTGAACTCCCTTGGGGTTTCCAATTGGTGTCAGTTATCGCTAAAAAGGAATGGCTGGCGTGCTTTGATACGAAACGGCCAAAATCGCCGAAGCGGTTAAGCGTCATTATGACGCAAGCCAAGGTTAGATTAGTAGAACACTAGTTTACGCGGCATAAGCTTTGATTATTTCATTCATTTCATATCATCTGCAAAATAAACCAATGTACCTCCAGATAGTTTGTGGAACTTTCTTAATATAAGTAAATTGAGGAGCTTCAAACAAAAACGCAATAAGTGTACACTAATACAGTATATATTTATTGAGTTTCGCTTTGAAGCTCCTCAATTATTCTTATTTATTTATTCATTTGAATATGTAATAGTTTTGTTTCAAGAACACTTTTTCTTAAGTACTTTATTCTTATTTGAAGCCTTTTGCATCTCCATTTTAAAAACAAGAACGAAAACTCCTTATACTAAGAATATTTAAGACCGAAAAGTTCTTAAAATTTTAAGAATGGAAGAAGATAAATTTAATTCCGGTCGGACTTAGTTTTAGAATTTTATTTTTCTCTGAGTGAAGCAATTCATCATTTATTCCAGCGCATTGACAGCTGTTGTTTGTAGTCGCTTCTTGGGTTTGTATCGTTTGTTGTGTGCATTTTTTTGAATTTGTCGGCTCATGTGCATTTAATTATGAATTGCTTCAACATTGCTGTTAGAAATTTGCATACCAATTTTCAAATAAAAGCTCTGATCCCTTACTTGTCTGACTAAAACTACTAGAACTGTCAAAATTAGAAAGTCCGCTCTCAGTGCAAGAGCAACACCAAAGAGTACGGGATCACTAAAATGGATGAACTGTCAAACTTGATCGCTTAACAGTCCTACAAGTAGCCAGAATTTGCCAGCAAAAAATCTGCTGACTAAATCTTGCAACTCTCTGACTGGAGAGAACTCAATTTTCTGCTCTCACCAGTCAGAACAGTGGCGTACCGGGATCACTTTCCTGTAGTTCGTGACTATTTCTGACTGTCAAATTGGTGTAAGGGATCAGAGCTAAAGTTTTCGTTCATTATAACAGGTATTATTTTTTTTGTGGGTTGAATCGAAATTTAAACTTTGATATGTTTCGCCTATAAATATTAGTGTCCGACCGAAACCTGAATTTTAGGACGAAGCCGAAGCCGTAACCGAATATTCGGCCGAAAACCGAAGCCGAAGCCGAATACCATTTTTGTTTCTTGAATCAACAAAACACCTTACAAAAATACATAAGGGGTATCTCTCTAAATTTTTTCCATGAAAAACACAAGAATTTAACACACTATTGTCAAAATTGCAAAATGCAAGAACAAAAAACACACGCATTTTGATATTTCATGAAAAAAAATTGAAATAAAAATTTCCAAGTGCAAATTTCCTGTGTTAACAATGTAAATAAAGTTCAATGTTGTACGCAAGAAACAGAAGTTCATCTGCATTTTCCCCCAGGAGATTTGACCGTCTATCTGCGTATAGTTAACCAGCTGTACTAAATAATTGCTAGGTTGCCACACACGTTGGAGGAGCAGTTAAATATTTTTTTGAAACCTTTTTTAAATAAAAAAATTGGATTAATCCCAATAATGGAATATATTTACACTACGAAGAACCAGTGGTTGATATAGGTATTCGCTTAATTCAGTGATGGCCAGAATCGAAAATCTAATGCACTTGTGCATAGGCAGTCTTTTTCTGCCGACGTAGCTGTGAGTGTGATCATATTATCAGTGAAGTCGTGCGACGAACTAACACTCAACGAACAATAACATTCGTCGGTAGTGGGAGAGCAATATTGTTTATGTTTGTCAAGTCAGTTGACATCATTGTGTATAACATAAAGTGTGAAATGTAGCTTTGACAGAAACGTCAAAACACACTTCAACGTCAATCAAAACACACATCCATGTCAAAAATCTGGGTTGCTATTGTGGTTTCTGCAAACCAGGGTTTTGGGACATTGGGCTTCGGGGCATTGCTATTCAAAGATACGGAATTATTGAAGATTTGGTATTTATTGTATGTACTTATTTCATTTGCTGGTAAATAACTCAGTTTTCAAAATATTCGTAATAAATTTAAAATTTCATAAAAATATGCAATCAATTTTGATTTTGGCATATGTCACAATCAGCTGTTTGTTACTTGCTAGTTTTTGCTGGACGAAAAATCCCCAGCAGCAGCTTGCAGCGAACTTGCAGCGAATTGGCGCTCTCTCTCTCAATTAAATGTCAAAAAGCTGCTGAATTCGCTGCTAATTTTTTCGAAGAACACTTTTAGGAATAATTATTCATAATTAGCAGGAAAGAAACAAAGCTAATATATTAGCAGTTGACAGCTTAAGTAGACATTTACCGCATATTTCGATAAATTCGATAGAAATTATCAAAATTTTACCTAATGAAAACCAGACTTAAGAAGTTTTCAACCATTATTTTTCACCTTCTTTTATAAATTTAGGGCAAATTTCTCAACTAGCCGTCAACTTAACGCTCACTTTAAATTTTATCGGGCAGTTCATCCTCCTGTTAAATAAATGACAAATTAACTGGCTGTTAAACTGACAGTGAATTGACAGTGAACTTTGACGTTAACAGGCAGTCGAGAAATCCGCCCTTAGAGAACTATTACCCCTTTATTTAATACTAATTTTTTGACGCAATCGAATGCAACTCGGTGCTAAATGATACTATTTTCCAAAAAAGCAACTCTGATCATCAGGTGTTAAACTCACTTTCAAAATTTGACGTCTATGCAGAAGATTCCACACTTGTACTGATACACAATGGTTGACATCAAGCATTCATGAAAGACACACCTCGCTTCTCATAGCTTGTTTGGATACACATAAAAAATGTTTAATGAGAAATGGGGGTACGATTTTTTTTTATTGAAAACATGAACTGCGAGCCGCAATGCTTGATTTGCGATCGCATTATTTGTCGGTCAACAAATTTTTTTTTACAGCGCCACTTTTTTTCTTGTCACTCAAATTATAACTTGTTTTCAACTGAACAGAGGCAATTGAAACTTTTAGAATTGAAGTTTGAGTTTTTTTAAAGTACATGGTAGACGACTATTCAGAAGAATCAAGTAGAAAAAATAGTATTATTATACCTGCCAAAAATAGAGTGAAAATTGAACAGGCATCTTATGATATTTCATTGGGCCTGGCAAAAAAATGTCGACCTTATGAAGATGGAAATTTTTTCAAAGATATGAATAAGAATATTTTAGATTTATTTGGGGAGGAAGGAAAGGTCATAAATGAAATAATGGAAAAAGTACCTCTATCTCTCTATTTTGTTTTACTTTATTTATATTTTATTTTGTTAGATTTCATTTTATTTTATTTTATTTTTATTTTTTTTTTTTCAGTGTACTTTGAACACTAGAACACATTTATGTAATTTACCATTATTTACAGAGTATATATTGGCATAGCGCTGAGCTCTCCCAGGCACACACACATGCATACTTGCGGAAGAGTTGTATTAGTTTTTGCTTTGCGTGCGCAATTTTTTATAGATTTATCATGGGATTCCCAGATATTCCGATATAGTTGACACATCCAAAGATTCTTCACTATTACTGGGATCACAAGAGTTACAACAACTTTGAACATTTTTTTTTTTAAATAACAAAAAAATATTCCTGGAAGTTACGATTTTCTGTTATAAAAAATTAAAAACTCGTAAAATTCAGAAATTTTTTTTTTATTAAACACATCTATTATTCAGCCTCGATTATTCGGCCCTATCCCTATCCCTATCCCTATCCCTATTCCTATTCCTATTCCTATTCCTATCCCTATCCCTATTCCTATCCCTATAACTATCCCTATCCCTATCCCCATAACTATCTGTATCCTTATAACTATCACTATCCCTATCCCTATCCCCATAACTATCCCTATCCCCATAACTATCCGTATCCTTATAACTATCCCTATCCCTATCCCCATAACTATCCATATCCCTATCCCTATCCCTTTCCCTATCCCTATCCCCATCAATATCCCTATCCCTATCATTATTCCTATTCCAATTCCTATCCCTTTTCTTATTCGTATTCGTATTCCTATTCCTATTCCTATCCCTATCCCTATCCCTATCCCTATCCCTATCCCTATCCCTATCCCTATCCCTATCCCTATCCCTATCCCTATCCCTATCCCTATCCCTATCCCTATCCCTATCCCTATCCCTATCCCTATCCCTATCCCTATCCCTATCCCTATCCCTATCCCTATCCCTATCCCTATCCCTATCCCTATCCCTATCCCTATCCCTATCCCTATCCCTATCCCTATCCCTATCCCTATCCCTATCCCTATCCCTATCCCTATCCCTATCCCTATCCCTATCCCTATCCCTATCCCTATCCCTATCCCTATCCCTATCCCTATCCCTATCCCTATCCCTATCCCTATCCCTATCCCTATCCCTATCCCTATCCCTATCCCTATCCCTATCCCTATCCCTATCCCTATCCCTATCCCTATCCCTATCCCTATCCCTATCCCTATCCCTATCCCTATCCCTATCCCTATCCCTATCCCTATCCCTATCCCTATCCCTATCCCTATCCCTATCCCTATCCCTATCCCTATCCCTATCCCTATCCCTATCCCTATCCCTATCCCTATCCCTATCCCTATCCCTATCCCTATCCCTATCCCTATCCCTATCCCTATCCCTATCTCTATCCCTATATCTATCCCTATCCCTATCCCCATCCCTATCCCTATCCCTATCCCTATCCCTATCCCTATCCCTATCCCTATCCCTATCCCTATCCCTATCCCTATCCCTATCCCTATCCCTATCCCTATCCCTATCCCTATCCCTATCCCTATCCCTATCCCTATCCCTATCCCTATCCCTATCCCTATCCCTATCCCTATCCCTATCCCTATCCCTATCCCTATCCCTATCCCTATCCCTATCCCTATCCCTATCCCTATCCCTATCCCTATCCCTATCCCTATCCCTATCCCCATCCCTATCCCTATCCCTATCCCTATCCCTATCCCTATCCCTATCCTTATCCCTATCCTTATCCGTATCCTTATCCCTTTCCCTTGCCCTATCCCTATCGGTATCCCTTTCCGTTGCCCTATCCCTATCCGTATACCTTATCCCTATCGTTATCCTTATTCCTATCCGTATTCGTAACCCTTACCCTATTCTTATCCATATACCTTTACTTACTTACTTAAAATAGCCTTTAACCGCCTAGGCGATTTTGGTCGTCCAACAAGTTACGCCAGTCGGTTCTTTGCTGAGCCAACTGGCGCCAATTAGAGACACCGCGTACTCGCAGGTCTGCCTCTACTTGGTCCTGCCATCGAAGTGGTGGTCTCCCTCTTCCTCTACTTCCACCGGCGGGTGCCGATAAAAATACCTTCTGGGCCGGAGCGTCTTCGTTCATTCGCACCACGTGTCCTAGCCAGCGGAGCCGCTGGGTTTTAATTCGCTGAACTATGTCCACATCTGCGTAGAGCTCATACAGCTCATCATTATATCCATATACCTTTACCTATCCTAATTCTTAATTCATATCCTTGTCCATATCCATATTTTTATCCTTATCCCTATTCCTATTATTAGTTTGAAGTTACCTGTTGCTAGGAATCACATTGTTAATGCTAATTTTTCAGCGGGAGATATTGCGGTACGCATTAAAGTATCTTTCTTTAATACATCATCCCGAATTAATAAAAGTACCATATTAAACTGGGGTTCGCTCATTCGTAAGTAGTTACGAAAATTCACTTGATTGAATGTTGCCAACTCCTTTGTCAGAAAAACATACGAACCTTTGTCAGATTTTGTTTCGCGCCACACTTTCACCCATTCCCTCCGTTTCCTTTTAGTGGGTATAGTTGCTACCTCTTGGCATATACCTACTAGTCCTATTGTT
>CAXKVI010000002.1:69385649-69479036 GCA_964058755.1 Campiglossa producta
GGTCTCTGTCTAATATTTCATTGTGTAACTGCCAATCAGTGTTACGTGGATTGCGCTTCATGATTGGTTGTTCTACAATAAAGTCTAAAACCATTTCTATGTAACGGTGGTCGGAGAAAGAATGTTCTTCCAGAACCCGCCATTTTCTGACCCACTCATAAGCGCCTTCACTACAGATAGTGAGGTCTATGACCTCCCTGCGGGTCTTAGTGATAAAAGTAGGCTCATTACCCACGTTGCAAATCACCAGGTTGGTTGTTAAGAGGTAATCAAACAGAGACTCGCCCCTGGCATTGATGTCGGAGCTCCCCCATTGGACATGGTGAGCATTAGCGTCCGCTCCAATAATAAGATTACCCGTGCAGAAATTTGACACCAGGTCTTTCACCTCCGTTTGTGGTGGGGGTTCTTCGGCGTCGTAGGGCATATAGACCGACGCCACCGTCAGGCGGGTGCTGTCGACCGTTAGACTGATAGCGGTAATATCACCATTGGTGTAGTTAGGTAGGAGAAAGGAGTTCAACTCAGACTTGACCAAAATACACGTTCTGACTTTGCTCTCCTCGCTGGCTCGAATGAGCTTGAAGCCCTTAGTCCCCAATCGTCAGATTCTCGAGCTATTGACCCAGGGTTCTTGGATGAGGACCACATCCACGTCGCCTTTAGAAAGACGACTACTTAAAGCAGCCGAAGCCACTTTAGATTTGTGCAAATTAATCTGAAGCACCACCAACATGAGAGCGCACAGACTTCCCTGCCGTCCCCATATCGTCGAGGTTTGCTCCATCCCGGAGGTTGCCTATCAACGACGAGTTGTTCCGATTAACTGCCCGATGTGGCGTTGCAGGAGTCCTGCTGCCTGTAGCGTTAGATGTTAGTCGCTCAGCGTTGGCTGCTACCACCGTGACGTCGAGGACTTCCTCGTCCTGTAGGCTGTCCTCCATCTCCGAGTTGTTCACAGCACTATCGCCAAGAGACGTGGCGGATAACATGCTTTCCGCATCGGAATCCTCCGCTTCCTCTTCTGGTAATAAGTTTTCCGGTTCCCCCGGAGCAGCCGAGAAGGCAGCGCGCTGAGCATCACCGCGATATACGTGGATAACGATCTGGCCTACGCTGTAGTGTACTAGGCCATTGCACCTTTTGAGGGGCTCGATTGACTCTTTATTCATGGTGAACACCACCTGTCTGTCGGGCCCTACCGCATCCCCGACCAGATTGACACTCCAGTCATGCGTTGGGAGGGACGGATTCATTAGCCGTAGCATCCCGAGTATTCTCTCGGGTTCGTCAGGGATGGCCGGAATCCACGCCCTTGCCCTTGGACGAGCTGGAATGTCCTTCCAGTCGACGACCTCTATCTTTGCGCCCTGGTAGACTTCACCCAGTTTAGCAGCTGCTGCCTTGTACAGTGCTACGGTTTTTGCATCCTCGCATGCGAGTAATTTAATTTGGCCCTGGTGCCAACCCGCATCCGTTACTCGTGCCGAACTACCCGGAAACTCCGGAGCAACGTTGAGAAGAATGATGCCGAGTTCATTTCGCACGTAACGCCACCGGTCCTTGGGGATGGCCAGACGGTCATTGCCTCGGTCAAGGACGCCTATAAGGATCCTGTCCTTGGTTACCTCAGCAAAGCTTAGTTTGCCCGCTCCAGAGGTATTCTGATGCCGCTTGGGAGGGGGAATAAACTCCAGATCCGATCTCTGGCGCTTGAAAGGGTTAACTTTTAACCTCTTTGGCATGTACGAATTTTGGAAATCCGGTATCACAGCTTTCGCTAGCTCTACAGATTTACTGGAATTCGGCGACAGTGATTCCTGCGGTACCCCTTCATACCTCTTCAGGATCTTTGCAGCCAATCTTTTCTCGTGGTATGTGAAGCGGCGGGGAGATGTCTCCCTGGAGTGCGGACCCGTAGTTGCCATCGCGGTCGCTCTCCTTGCCGACATCTCAGTTGCAGCTTCCTTCTCCTTCGAAACTCCGAGGCCAGGTCGTGAGACCGCTGCCACAGACGTAAAGATACTGGTTTTCATATCAGCGGTTGATGGGAGTTTAGCATCCGCCGTTGTCCGCTTAGCTGCGTTGGCAACCGCACTGGTGCTAGCTCCCATCAAGTCAATCTTATTCGATAGAGGGTTGGTTGACCGACTCGTAGTTGCCATCGCTGTCGATCCCCCCCTTGATTGTGGAACGGAGGTTGTCCTCCGGCGTTGTTGTTGCTTCCTCGCCTGCTCCTCCATAGCTCTCCTTTGCTGAGGAGTGAAGTTTGGCGTTGTTTGTTTTTTAGATTTTTCGTTTTTATTCAGGTTATTCGAGTTCATCTTGTTCGTACGACCCATCGCCGGACAAGGCCAGCTTAGGGTCAAGGGAAGAGTAGGGGAAAATGTGTCGTCCGCCGCGGCAGAGCCCCGTACCGCGGTAAGGCCATGCTTACTCTCTGAGGCGACCCGGTGTCAGAGAGGCTCCGTTCAAATACAGCCACGATTTGCCTCCCGGCTGCAAACGTCCAATGGGCACGGTTTCGCGTAACACCCTGGATTGGGAGGGGGAAGATCTTTGTCGTCGCGCCAGAGAGGCTAGGCTGCTCTCGTGATGAAGTGCCGTACGGAGCTATGATCACAAGGGCAGCGTAGCCCTGTGGCTATCGACTTAAGCCCTCGTACCGCGGCAAGGTATCCACCCTTCACGAGGGAATGGTGATATTACCGCTATCAGTCTAACGGTCGACAGCACCCGCCTGACGGTGGCGTCGGTCTATATGCCCTACGATGCCGAAGAACCCCCACCACAAACGGAGGTGAAAGACCTGGTGTCAAATTTCTGCACAGGTAATCTTATTATTGGAGCGGACGCTAATGCTCACCATGTCCAATGGAGGAGCTCCGATATCAATGCCAGGGGCGAGTCTCTGTTTGATTACCTCTTAACAACTAACCTGGTAATTTGCAACGTGGGTAATGAGCCTACTT
Organism: Campiglossa producta; assembly: GCA_964058755.1. Taxonomy (NCBI): domain Eukaryota; kingdom Metazoa; phylum Arthropoda; class Insecta; order Diptera; family Tephritidae; genus Campiglossa; species Campiglossa producta. The sequence continues at coordinate 69,388,622 of CAXKVI010000002.1, forward strand.
TTATCACTAAGACCCGCAGGGAGGTCATAGACCTCACTATCTGTAGTGAAGGCGCTTATGAGTGGGTCTGGCGGGTTCTGGAAGAACATTCATTCTCCGACCACCGTTACATAGAAATGGTTCTAGACTTTATTGTAGAACAACCTATCATGAAGCGCAATCCACGTAACACTAATTGGCAGTTACACAATGAAATATTAGACAGAGACCTGCCAGTACTGCCCTCACAAGCCCCCTCATCAGTAGAGGAGCTGGAGGATCTTGTTACTACATTTTCATCGGCGCTCTCAAATGCTCTAGGACAGGCGAAGAGAACCTCGTGGAGAAATTTCTGCACTGGCGTCGAAAAGGTCGACGACACAGCGAGACTTAGACGAGTCCTCTCGAAAAGTCAAACAGCCATCAGCTATTTGCGAAAACCTGACGGATCCTGGACCAGCACGGAAGAGGAAACCCTTGAGCTGCTCTTGAATACACATTTTCCGGGGAATCTGCATGACGCACCACTAGCACCTGCAACAAACCTGGCAGTAAATATACCCATCACTGAGGAAAGAGTAAGGTGGGCAGTTAAGAGCTTTGAACCGTATAAGGGTGCCGGGCCGGACGGGATTATCCCCGCGCAACTTATAAACACGTTGGAGACATCGGCTAAATGGCTGGTATTTCTCTTCACAGCCTGCTTGGCTCTCAACCACATTCCGGGCTCCTGGAGAAGCGCCACGGTAGTGTTTATCCCTAAGACTGGGAAGGCATCCCACTACGAGCCAAAAGATTACAGACCGATCAGTATCTCGTCCTTTGTACTCAAAACCTTTGAGAGGATACTATGCGACTACCTCTCAACGACTATTGATAGCAACCTTATCTCTAGCTATTAGCATGCATACAGCAAGAGTAAATCAACAGAAACTGCTCTGCACAGCCTAGTATCTGTCATTGAGAAATCGCTGTGTGAAAAGGACTACTGTCTCGTAGCCTTCTTAGACATTGAGGGGGCTTTCAACAATATAAGCCCGGAGACGATCAACTCCGCTCTAACTAATCTGGGCGGAGATAGACCTCTAACTGGTTTAATTGACCAACTTCTAAGAGGAAGGAAAATGGCTTCTTCACTTGTTACGGTTGAGTTATCACGCTATGTCACAAGGGGAACGCCCCAGGGTGGTGTTCTTTCCCCGCTTTTATGGAACCTCACAGTCAACTCGTTGCTACGTGACACAAGCTGGGGGGCGGGAAGATAGTGGCATACGCAGACGATTTAGCATTTGCATTCAGAGGCAAGTTCCCACAAACTCTGTGTGACCTGATGCAAGTAGCACTGCGAGAGGTTTCGAGGTGGTCCTCTCGCTGCGGACTTAGTATCAACCCGGGGAAAGTGGAACTTGTCCTCTTCACCAACCGGTACAAAATACCGCCACTAAGCCTACCAGAACTAGATGGCACGCGCCTGGGCTTGTCGGATAAGGCCAAGTTTCTAGGCATAGTTCTGGACAGGAAATTGAATTGGAAGGAGAATGTTCTTCAGCGCCAGAAGAAAGCTTGCATCGCTCTTTACACATGCAAAAGAGCCATTGGCAAAAAATGGGGGCTCAGCCCTAGAGTATGCAGTTGGATCTACACGGCCATCATTCGCCCAATCATGCTGTATGGAGTCGTCGTATGGTGGCCGGCGCTGAGCAAGGCAACATACCTGAATCTGTTGAGGAAAGTCCATAGATCCAATATGATCTGTATAAGCGGTGCTCTAAGGACAACGCCCAACGAAGCCTTCCAGGCCATTCTGGGCATTTTGCCACTTGATCTGGAAGGGTTTCGGTCAGCGGCGGCATCAGCTCTGCGCCTAAGAGAAACCTCCAGTTGGAGTGCGGGTACTATTGGACACTCCAGTATTCTGGAATCTTACAGCTTTCTCCCTCTAAGCACAGATCGTTGTGCGACCACTATGGTCGGGGATAGCTGTTTCAAAATAAACATTCCCAGCAGAGAAGACTGGGAGAGGACGGATTGGTGTCCCGAAACAAATGGTGGCACTTCCATATACACCGACGGCTCGAAGTTGGACGGCAGAGTTGGAGGAGGGGTTTATTCAAGGGATTTGGACCTTGAGCTCTCCTTCAGACTACCTGATCATTGTAGCTTCTTCCAGGCGGAAGTCTCGGCAATCCTGGACGCCGCGGCCTGGTTAAGCAAACGTGTTATCGGAGAAGATATCACTATTTTTAGCGATAGCCAAGCGGCAATCAAATCCCTTGGCTCATACACGTTCACCTCTGAACTGACGCTCAGCTGTTGTCGATCTCTTCAGGAGAGGGCCCAACAGAACCGCGTAAACCTCATATGGGTCCCGGGACATAGGGACATTGAGGGAAACTGTAAGGCAGACAAGCTTGCCAGGCAGGGCACGACCAAGCAGGTTCTTCAGGATAAAGAGCGCTTAGGTATGCCGTTTGCCACATGCAAACTAATGCTAAAGGAGCAAACACTCCGTCAAGCCAACGAAAGATGGCTGCAATCCTCACGGTGTCGGATATCGAAACAAACCTGGCCAAAATGGGATCTTAAAAGGTCTAGACGCATTTACGCCCTAACTAGGAGGGAAATCTGCATATTGATAGGCGTATTAACCGGTCACTGCCTCATTGGTAGGCATGCAGAAAGGCTAAGTGTGCCCTACCGACGATGCTGCAGGAGTTGCAAAGATGATGAGGAGGAGGAGGAGCCAGTGGAGCACCTCATCTGCAACTGTCCGGCTTTAAGCGGCGCGAGAACGCGCTTTTTGGGAGTTCCGTTCCTAGATAGCCTAAGCCAGATCGCGGAAGTGGACATAAAGGACTTGATGGGCTTCATAAAGTCATCTAAGTGGTTCGAGGAGGAGTAACGGTGTCGGTTTAGGAGTGTCAGTCCCGGGATTCTGCTATGTGGAAAATCCCAACAACTCAGGGATTTTCCATATGGCTGGGTCCCGGGGCTGACTTTCCTTGTGTTGGTGGTATCACAACGGGCCTTTCGAAACTGGCCTAAGTGTGCCTCTGCGGCAGCCACTTGAACCTAAACCTATTCTAACGGCAGTTTTCCATAATTCTACAAAAAAAGAGAGTTCTTTTGAGTATATTTTGGGCCCCAACCACAGTTTTAAATTAGCAGTCAGTGGAACAACGTCTTAGGTGAGCGACATAATGGCAAGTTCGGATGAAATCAGTGTGTTGCGTAAGCTAAACAAAGGTAAAAGGAGAAAAGTGAAATACGAAAATTGGAAAAGTGTTAAAAACAAGAAGTTACGAAATAGTGGAGAAGCCTATATTTCTAAAAAAGGACAGCTAATTTCAAAGAAAAGTGCTGCCGAAACGGTAATTTGAAAGAAAGTGCAAGTAATGTAAAGTGTTAATGTGACTTATATTTTTATATAGATTTGTAATTGCGGTTGCAATTGGTATTGCAAAACTTTCTGTCCGGATGAAATCAGAGATTTATTTACGGATTTCTATAAAAAAAAACTACGATGATCAATCGTCACTATTAAAATCTCTAATGAATTTAGTCGAACCGAAAAGAAGACGCGTAGCAGAGGGAATATCAAGGCGTAATATAACTGTTTAATATTTTTTGTCTCACAAGGATGGAAAAAAAGAAAGGGTATGCCAAAAAATGATTTGTCACGTGTTCCAAATAACTCCGCACAGACTTCAAGTTTTAATAAACAAATTAAAAGAAGGAAACGCTACTGCTGATCAGAGGGGAAAGCACGATAATCGACCACATAAAATAGTTCATGAGGAGAGGAAATGTGTTATTGAGCACATTAAAAGCTTTTCGTGTAAAGAGAGTCATTATGGCCGTAGCTCAACGAAAAAAAATTGCCTTGACCCAAACTTAACGCTTCGTAAAATGTTTGAGTTATATAAAAAAACAATACTCCGGCAGTTCATTGAGTTGTAACACCTACCGAAGTATTTTTAACTCAGAATTCGATTTACGCTTTGGGAGCCCAAGGTGCGATACATGCAAAACATGTGATAAATATTTTGTTCAAATGGCAACTACCACCGATCCGAAGAAGCTTGAAATAATAGAAAAAGAAGCAGAACTTCACCATCTTAATGCAGAAGAAGCATATTCATGTTTGAAAGATGATATAAATTTGGCAAAAAATAATGCTAGCATCGTAGTAATCTCTGTGGATTTTCAACAAGTAATTTTGACTCCGAACCTTAAACATTCGGAGTAAACGTCCAACGGCAGTACTCTAATTACAATTTTGCGGTACACGATTTAGGGCCGCTTGCATAAAAGCTGATAACGACTAACCGGAGTTTAATTGACGTATTTTGTATGGTTAGCTGTCAAGTTAATCACCGATTAGGCTTAATCAGCTTTTATGCAAGTATATAACCACCAATTACGATGTAATACCAAAAGGAGAAGAGAAAACTCTTATAATCTGGTCTGACCGTTGTGTGGGACAAAATAATAATTGGGTAATGCTTGGCCTATGTCAATTTTTAATCAAGCTTAACTATTTTTCTGAAGTGCACCAAAAGTTTTTAATCTCTGGACATAGTTTCCTACCATGTGATCGCGATTTTGCGCTCATAGAGCGCAAAATTGTATATTCCTGAGGATGTTGTCAATTTAATTGAATCATCGAGGCCATCAAATCCCTTTTTGGTAAATAAAATGTGTCTACAGGATTTTAAAAACTTGAACTCGCTTACGGAAGGTTTCACAAAAAATCCACTCCGTAAGATTACTGAAGCTAGATGGCTACAGTTTTCTAATGATCACATCCAGGTTTTAAAATTACGGAAGACTCACTCCACTTCAGAAGAATGGTCCCTTTTCAATCTACGCCAGAAGTCCAAAAAACGAAAAACATCGCCAGTAACTATCACTAAGCCAATTGGAAATGATCCGAGATGAACCTGTAGATATAAGTCCCGAGAAGAAAAAGGACTTATTGGCAATGGCATCTTATTTGCCAAACGAATATTCAAAATTTTATATGGAAATTTGCCAGTAGTGGGATTATATTGGTTTAAGTAGTATGGATGAGTTATGAGTACTTTTTGTGTTTTTTTATTAACAAAATTTGAATAAAGTTTTATTTTTTCTCTCAGTGGATATTATTTAAGTGGTTTGGTTTTATTTAATACAAATTTACAAATATATGAAGTGAATGACAGCCTTTTACTTAAAAGGATGACGTTTTATCCACCAAAAGAATGATGCTGCTTATAGCGAAACAATGTTGTATCCACCACCACAATGATGCTGATAGTTCGTGCTGGACCAAATTTGTCGAGCAAGAATTATCAGCTTCTCTCGAAATTAAATGTCATTTTGCTCTCTCAATTCCTCTCTCCTTGCTGGATAATTTTTCATCGCGAACGCGATTTTACCACAAAAGAAGATAATTTGTACAAATTTGTACAAATTATTTGCATGGCGAACGCAACTAGAGTGAAATAATGTGTTATCATCCATTCGAATGAGTTGCATACAACATTATTCTACTAAACAAATTTTGGAACTAATTTATTGGCTATTGAGGACGTATTATTTTATTTTATTTTTGTATGTTTCAGTTTCAGTAAGGCCCTAGCTTCGTAAAAGTTTAAAACATTTGAATAATAAATTATCTAGCGACTTCAAACTGTTTTTTTCTTCTACTGAACATTTTATATTTTTACTACCAGGGGTAGGTAACATGGCCTAGAAAGTTTCACTGGCGATAAATCGCTACGACATTCGGGACGTAGCACAATGATTGATTTCCGGCTAAGAACTGTTAAGGCATAATTAGTTATCGTTAACGCTAACGCCATGCCCATAACGCTATTAAGCTGTTCCAACCAAACTTATGGAAATCAATGTAAACGATTAGTAATGCCATACCATAACCCTAACGCGTTAACCATAACATAGCCAACTAATTGGTTTTTGACTTTTAGCCATATCCCTTACCTCTTAAAGTTTGTGATGGTGAATTTCCGCTAATTTTTAAGCTTTTATTTGTTCTTTTCGGTGTGTATTACCGCGGTGAGTAAGCATATATATGTGTAATTTGCTGCCATTTTTTTCATTTTCTTTGTTTTAATCAAATTGTCACTTCTTTATGGTTACCGCATGACTAATTGTTAGCGTTAACGATAACTAATTTTGCCTTGAAACTGATAAATTGTTATGGTTAACGCATGTAGAATGGAGCAGTAAGGAAGGCGGTCGGCATGATATAGTGGTGCACTTTGGCTAGTCATTGTCAGCTATCCGAAACTAACACAGAAACGAACATCCGGTTAAATCCGGATGCCACGGATAAACAGTTAAAGTTCAAAATCCAGGAAAGAAAAGAGGCCGGTTAAATTCAAATTAAAAAAAAAACTTAACTGGCAAACTCAAAATTTTAAAATAACGAAAACTAACTTAAATTTGAATAAGTTTAACAACACAAAAAAAAACCGTTTAAATTAAAAAAAAATAACCGAAAACTAACTAACTGGAAAACAAAACTTGAAATTTAAAACAGAAAATCAAAAATAACTGAAAACCAAAAAAAATTTGAATTTAAAGGAGCCGGAAACGACCGGCTACAACGCTGAAATTAAAATAAAAAAATATAAGGGGCGCCGCGGGTGTTGTTGCAGCGCCCGGCGCTTGGCCCACCCTCATCCATGGCCATCGACGCACCTGTATTTCGATGGCCCCTTACTCAAACTACCTATACCTTCTAAATAATGAAATTACACGTCAGCATTCCCATTTTTATTAACAAATTTATTTATAAATCATATTTCTCATACTCTCCCTTTAAGACAGCAAAATATATAATTATAATTATATGTAAATTTCAAAGAGCCTGTCACCTACCCTCCCCCATATATGTACATGTATATATATGTTCAATTTAAGGGAAACTGAACGAGTTTCACATGAAAAGCACACTAAAGAAATGTTTATTTAATAAAAAAAAGTTTCAGAAAAAAAATGTTTCCCTCTGTTAAATTTGTTAATTCCCCTTTTTTTTTGTACCTTCAGTATTAGTTGATTTGTTTGGTGTAAGTTATTTTATAATTTTATTTTATAGTGGCCTTTATTTATTTTATCCTCTTCTTTTAGTTAAAGTATTTATTTAGTTATAAGAAATAATTTTCCTTTTTCGATTTGATTTATTTGTTATTATTATTATTGTTTTTAGTTTAAATTTTAAAGTTTACATTTCCCCTCGTTAGCTTTTACATTTTTTTTCTTTTCTTTTACTTTTACTTATAATTGAATGTCTGATCCCCTTATGTTTATTTAATTAACTTTCTTTCCTATCTTTAATTTAAAGTTTTACTCCCTTATATTTATTTTAACTTTAATTTAACTCCCTTAAACTTATTTTAATTTAGACTTTGACTGCCTTAAGTATAGTACAAAACTAAAGTTATCTTAATTTTCTATCTTTTGTTTACATTTCATTTAGCTTTTCTTATTTTACGTTACTTCAATTCAATTTTTTAACCCCCCCCCTTATGTTCACTTTACTTTATTTTGATTTAAAACATTTTCTTTTCTTATTATTTACGTTAAATTTTATTTTCCTAGTCTCAAGTTCAATTAAGAAAAATTATTTATATAATCAAAATCTATTACTAATTTAACGTGCCAATTGGCACGGACTCACCGAATAAGTCGTTGTTGCTCTTTGTCGTATTTGTTGTTGTTGCTGCCGCGGGCGTATACATACGTGGTGGCCCCTGCTTTTGTTCTATCTGGTGTTGTTGTATTTGTTGTTGTTGTTGTTGCGAGTTGGCTGCGCGCTGTTGTTGTTATTGGTGCAGCGGGCCTATACGAGGCGGCCCTTGCTGTTGTTGTTCTAGCTGGTGTTGTTTTTGTTGGCGCTCAGTTGTTGTTAGCGCTCAGTTGCGCTACTTATTGTTGTTGTTAGCGCTTTTTAAGGCGCTTTGTTGTTGTGGCTGGTATTTGGCGCTGGTTTTTGCTGCGCGCTGTGTGCCACAGGAGCGTTGTTGTAAGCGGTTGTTGTACCGCGTTTCCAGCGCAGTTGTTCTTCTGGCGCGTGGTGGTGAGCGCCTTTGTTGCCTAGCGCTATGGTTGGCGTTACAGTGGCTGTTGTTGCTTGCGCTATTGGAGTGCGCCTCTAGAGCAATTGTTGCAAGCGCCTGTGTGTAGCGCACTGTTATAGGTGGTTGATAAAGCTTACTCTGTGGTAGCTAGTGGGAAAATAAACGAAATAGTTATGGTTGAAATGAAAATTAATTGCACCTACTTACCGAAGATCCGCCTAATGCCATAGGACTGAGAAATAATTATGTAGCTGTAGAAACGAAGTTGGCCACTAACGCCTACACTGGACGATTGTGGATTTGTAATAACCCCTCAAACATTCTGGGAGTGCTCATAATTTAGGAGTCCGATATGAGTCCTAAATATTAGAAAAATATGAGCCTCCGAAATAAGATCATATAGGAGTCCTTCATGACTCCCATTTAATGAAAATTATGAGCCGTATGCTGAAATTGTTCATTTAACAAAGAAATTTTGGAACAAATTTTCATATTTTGTCTGTGAAAATTTTTTGATGTCAAATAAATATTGAATTACACCGCGTGCAGACTGTTCCTGGCAATTTTTCTTGCTATCCTGTTGGCGCCCTTCTACCGGATTCCCTGATAAGTATACCTTCCTTTAAGTGTTTCTATTTTCATTGTACCATATATATTTAAAGGAATTTCCCCACATATATCTCCTGCGAGCCCCTGCAGATGGTGGGACAGTTGTCCGAAAATATGAAAACCGATTTTTTTTCAAACAGATTTTTACGCTTTTTGCCTGGCCTTTCGAACAATAAAATTGTCGCTGCGCTTGGAAGGCGCTATGAACGCACTGGCCAAATAATAGATATTGTTTCTTACGTTCAGTCGCTCACTTGAAAGAAGCGACTCAATAAAATACGCTGTTGCCTCGGTTTTTGCTAGTGAGCGGGTGAGCAAAAACAGACAACAAAATTTTATTTGTTTGACGATCGCTCTTTCCCTAATGCACCCTCACTTTCAATTCGGCCGGTCCCTGATCTAATGCCAAAGGTTCATCATGTATGCTTCCTCATATCCAGTGTCCCCCTTTCAATGCCGAAAAGGCGCCATTTAAGAACCCAAAAATTGCAGTAGGTATATGGCTTTTTTAAGAGTCATAAATGCATCCGAAAAGCTCCATAAAGGATTCATATTTGACTCCTATTTAGGCTCTATATGAGCCCTTTCTGAGGCAAATAAGAGTCATAAATGACTCCTATTCAGGCTCGTTCAATATATGAAATTCAGCTCATATCGGACGACCATCGCAGGAAGGGAAATACGCTCATTTCGGACTCATAAATGAGCGTAAACGCTCCTATTTAAGACTCCTTTCTGAATCATTTATGACTCCGATTGTTTGCTGGGAATGATGATGAAATGATGCTCTTTTTCCAAAAAAGCAACTCTGATGAACAGGTGTTAAACTCATTTTGGAATTTTGACGTCTATGCAGAAGAGTTTACACTTATATTGGTACACTATGCTTTTGTTTCATGAGTACGCTCAAAACAAAACTAGAGTAATCCAGATCACAAATTTCTGCTCTAGCTTTTTTTGTGAAGTAAGTTAGAGCAGAGAAGCAATTGTCAGTCAAAAAAAAATAAATTTTAAAAAACTTCAAAAAAACTAGCTTACAAGAAAAGAACATTTTAGTAAACGTGTATTTGCATTAATTTTGAGGATTTAAACAAAACAACCAAATAAATAAAAACTATCGAGATTCAATTGTTTCATGGCATTTCTGCTCTGAGTTGCTCTAAGTTGCTCTATTTCTATTTTGACAGCTGCCCTGGTCTGCTCTACTCTAACCTGCTCTGAACTTTTTTTGTTCAGTAAACACACCTAAAATATGAAAAGTTGCTTTGTTAAATTAAAGCTCTTGGCATAGGGCTCACATCTTTCACATATTTCAGATTCATTTCGGACTGTTAATTTATGAGCGATCCGAAAATGAGGGGCTATTGCAGATGTGTGTTTGTGTATTTGCAGCCCAGATGAACACTTCACGAATTAAACTATAATGTTAAATTACGAAATATATATAGTTTACACTCTTTGTTTTAGCTAAAATATGTATAGTTAAAAGTGATTTTTATCAATATAATTTTATCACTTTTCAGAACTCACTTTGCACTTTATCGTTTATTAAGCGGGAAACAGAATCACTCCGCCAATACGTCAGTTCCGTGACGTGCGTCAATTTTGTTAAATTAAAGCTCTTGGTATAGGGCTCACATTTTTCACATATTTCAGATTCATTTCGGACTCTTAATTTATGAGCGATCCGAAAATGAGGGGCTATTGTAGTATACCAGAGCATGTCGCCAACAACAACAAAGCCAAACGGCAACACCTAAGTGTCAGGCTGTGGAATGTTTACATTTTGCTAAGTCATCGTATTTTCAATACCATTCACTTTCTCACGCTGCCCAAATATTTGAGCGGCACAAGTTATGAAGTAACATATCAGTTTGCATATGTTGTCATATATGTGTGTGCGCGTGTGACTGCATTGCTTGCTGCCACACGCTAGCCATATATGTATGTATGTATGTGACTGCAGTGCTGCAGCTACAAACCTAATATGCTTGTTCATGTTGGTGACTGCACTGAGTTGTACCTCATACAGCACATAGAATTAGAGTAAATATGTATTCTAGTAAATAAGAGTTTTAGAGTTAAGAATTATTATAAATAAGCTGAAATAATACCAAATAAATTAATTGCTGCTCTGCCTCGCCAAAGGCAATCAACAAAATTATTTTTATTTCATTTCCAAATACTTTATGGCGATCCTGCCTTATTATTATTGCTCGAACACGTTGTAATGGCATCCGAGGAAAAACAAGGATTGTTGGCATAACAGAAAGGAATTATCCAAAGAACTGGCTTTTTAAAGGGACCACAAAGCATCAATCAACTAAATAATTAAGTATAAGAAAATTTTTTTTTTAAATTATGGCTGGGTTAACGGCTGCTTAACCTCGTTGCCTTTTCGCATTGTTTTTTTTTTTTAATCTCATTTTTAATCAGCCAAATAATATTAAAAAAAAAAATATTATAAAAACAAAAGAATGTCAATAGAGTTCATAGAAACACAAAAACAATTTGACAAAGTCTTTTCCTGTATAGTTGAACTGGGCCTGGAAGCGACAAAAGCAATCAAAGAAGAGCAAGTCAGGCAAGGCTCTAAGCCGCTGACTTTAGAAGAGTATAGAAAGAGAAATAGGGCTGAAGTAATAGTTGAGCCACGCATTCCAGAGCCGGTAAAACATAAGCGGAAAAGAGGAGGTCAAAAATATGCTAAGAGAAGGCAAATAGCCAAGTTGTACAACAAGTAAACATATGTACTAATAGAGATTGAAAGATAAAATTAAAAAGGGAGATCCAAATTTTAAGAAAACAGTTGAAGGATAAAAAATTAAAAAAAAAATATTATTTTAGTTACTTGCAATCTATCCCCATGGATTGTGCATTGCCCAATGATCTTGACTACGAGGCAATAAACAAAATTGTAGACGAATTATAGCGTGAAAACGCGGACATTGCTCGGAAGTCAAGGTCACGCAATAAAGGAAGCAATAGACACAATCTAAACTGTTTAAAACAATTATGGCCCTTTATAGGAATGGGTAGAGAACCCACAATAGAAGACCTTTTATATCCTTCCACTTTGGAAGAAGAATTAATTAAATTTATAAGGAAAGTAGGCCTTTAAGAAAGAACTTATGAATAAATAAAAATAAAAATTTAAGCTCGAAAATTTTGCTATTGAATTTTTTTTTAAAGAAAAAAAAAAAGAAGAGTAAGTAAAGACCATTTCCATTTGTCTATCTGATTCTTAATATGGGGGGAAAAACTTCTAAAGTAGATACCCCAAATGCGAATGTAGTCAATAGCATTAAAATTGTTGACCATACTGAAGCTTTAGAATTCATAAAAATCTTGCTACTGATTGTGACAATCTGCACCTGTACCAGTTCGTTCCTCAAAATATACTCAGTCCAGAATAAATTTTTAAAAAATAAATACCAGAGCCGCGCAGACGGTCTGGACAAGGTATAAGTAATAAATACATTTTTAATACAAATGGAAAAGTGGGACGATATTTTGAGGGAGCTTTCTGAAGAAAAAATAAATGCGGAAAAGTCATATAAATGCATATGTAAAAATACAAAAATTAAAATTGAAACGATAAAGAAACATCTGAATATCATTTTATTGTCATTAAATAATAGCGGAAAAATATTGAAAAGAACTAACCATTATTTATCAAAAGCTCACCAAACAGAAGCATACCAAATATTCTCGTCTATGAGAGACAAATTGGTATACTCATTATCAAGATATGAAATTGACTTCATAGTGCCAAAATCTTATGAAAAAGACATTGAAATAGATTTTGACGCCAAATTGTTGGAAGATACTTCAAACCAGAAAACTTATCGAGTTTTCTGGATGCCCTTGATATCCTCGAAAAAATCAAGGAGGAACATGAGGCTTTGGCAGTGTCCAGGATAAAAACAAAGCTAAAAGGCACAGCTAGAAATTTGATAAGCGCTGAAGAGTCAATACAGGAAATAAAACTAAAATTAAAAAGTAAAGTAAAGGGTCAGTCAGTTGAAGTTAAAACAGCAAAACTCCTGAACATCCAACAGCGCAGTAAGACTGCTAATCAGTATACTGCAGAGATTGAAAAATTGACAAAATCATTAGAGGGAGCATACATATCTGATGGCTTATTAACAGACCTAGCCACCAAATATGCTACACAAACTGCTGTAAAAGCTATGTGTAAAAACTGTTCCAATGATAAGGTGAAAACAATTATGCAAGCTGAAACGTTCACCTCAATGAACGAGGCGATATCAAAATTTACAGACAGCTGCACAGAAATTACGGGTAAAATTATTTTCGCGGTAGTTTCCGCAGAAGTTACCAAAATAACTCTTTCAGAGGTAACCAAAGGCGTACATTCCCAGCACGTTTCAATAATTTTAATAATAACAACGATAATAATAATAATAGAAATAACAGCCAAAGATCCGGAAGAAATTTCGGAAATCAATCACGAGGTCCTAATCGCAATAACCCTAGAAATGTAAACCAACAGGAAAACCAGCAAACTCCACCTCAATAAATAAAAGACTATATGTCTTCAATCTGCACCTTAATAGCTATATATCCTCAAACAACTCTAAATAATTCTATTTCAACCCTCCTGATTGATACAGGAGCGGGGTCAAATTGACAATAATGTCACCATTAATTATTCTCAAAAAACTGATTTAAAGGGCATTGGTCATGGTTTAACAAGCACTATTGGCACGGTTACAGCAGATTTAAAGGATGATCACCTATTAATTAAACACAAATTTCATATAGTGGAAGATACATTTCCAATCCCATGTGACGGAATTTTGGGACTTGATTTTATTAAAAAATACAATTGCATTTTAGATTACAATGATTACCCAGAAAACATAAAATCCAAATGACAAATAAACCAACCGTGAATTGCATAACAATCCCAGCAAGATCGGAAGTAATCCGACAAGTTCATATTGAAAATGGCAATTCTGAATTATTGGTACCTCATCAAAAATTATCCGAAGGTATTTTTATAGCAAACACCTTAGTAAATTCAAAGCAAACCTTTATTAGAGTCATAAATACAACAGATAAAAACGCAACTATTCAAAACTTCAAAATTAACACAGAGAATTTAGATGATTACACAGTTGTTGCGGCCAAATGAGTCATCTTACCAACTTTCCATTTAAATTTATATGCACATTGTAATTTAATGCCTATTGGCAACATTGTCACCTTTGTAATGAAATACTAATTTGTTCCTTTCTACGCAACCCTGAAACTGAGCGAAACGTGGCCTCGCTACATCGTGTTTTAAGAGATGCGATTCATTGAGTTTCAGGGAAAAACACGAGTAATACGGCTGATACATTAGCGCAAATTCCGAATTAACTGCGCTTTTGGGAGTTAACTTGAGCATAATCTTCATTATAAACTCCCAAAAATTATGGAGATTTGAGCAGTTTTAAAAAACTTGCGCTGGCAACACTCTGTACATAAATAGACAACAACACCAAGAAACACTAGGAGATTAAGGGTAGCTGACAGATAGGCGTCGCGCTGGTTTCTAAGATCCGACTTTCGACAACTAGATGTCGCTGAGGTAGGTAAGAATATAGTGCAATAACAACCAAAGTAGTAATTCCCAATGCTGCTAATCTTCATTTTTGTGTGTATCAGGGTAAAATTTGGATCTGATTAAAGAAGATTTATTGGAGATAATCTCAGTGTGTGTATCCATAGCATAAGGTGAGCTTTTTTCTATATATTGTAATTTAAATAATTATGCACTTTGAATATGCATCATATTAATACTAAACTCTGTAAAACTTGAATTTCCAGATATTAAAACTATAATAATACCAATACCGATTTTCGGTAAATCTGGGTATTTGTTCTTAATACGCGTGAGGGATCTCCCTGTTGCAAAAGTCGTGGCTTATTCGTATGGTCATACAACGAGCGACGACATTTTATTTTAATATCTTACTCCTCACATTTCGTTTGGAGTAAATCGTAACTTAACTCAATGCCAAGACACCCATACAATTTAAGAAGAATGTCTGAAAGTGAAGACCACATCAGCGAAGAGGAAGAGGAGCTAGACGCAACTATCGACCAAGAGAAAGAACTGGATAAGCTCCGGGAAGAATTGAATTCTCTTCAAGCCTCTTTAAATGCGTCGAATGAAGAAAATAGTATGCTCAAGAAGGAAATACAATCTCGCGTCAATCATGCCGACGCACCTAACAATGACATCATCGCTGCTGCTGCCGCCTCGAGCTCTGCCAACGCCAAAGCCGCCAACATGCTCATCGGTAACACCTCTACCCAAGTGCCTTTATTTTCAACCGCCTCCGACGCCACGGAAATGACTCGAAGCAATAAAACCTCAATCAAGGTAAGTTCTGATTACATTTATAATCATGCCTACAATATATACGCCAATCCCGCCGGCGTACTAACCGCAAACGTCAACACTTCTGCCGACGCACCTGTAAACGTCAACACTTCTGCCGACGTTGGTACATACGTCACTTCCTCTGCCAACGCATACCGAATATGCGAAAATGCCGGATTCAATCGTCCATACGAACACCGGCCGTCGATTTTAACCTCAAACCACATACACAATATACAACAGCCCCAGCCGCATGGACCAAATTGTATTGGTCAAAGCACACCATCTTCGTTAAACCAATCCTAAGCAATTGCTCCCCAATACCCCTCGTTTAATATTCGAAAGTTGATTGACTTGCCCTTATTTCACGGCTCGCCCGAAGAATGGCCTATGTTCTCTGTAGCTTATAGAGAAACGACAGCCGCGTATGGCTATACAAATCTAGAAAACTTGCTACGTTTATAAAAGGCTTTAAAGGGCGATGCTCGCCAACGCGTACAATCGCTGCTAATACATCCGGCGAGTGTTGATTCGGTCTTAAATTCGCTTGAATTTATGTATGGACGACCGGAGCTCCTAATTCGTAGCCAGATAGCCAAAGCAAGGGCATTCCCGGCTATTCCAGCTGGAAAATTAAGTGAAATTATAAACTTGTTACGATGGTATCCGATTTGACAGCTTTCCTCGAAAGCGCCGGCGCACACTCCTATTTGGCAAACCCAACCCTAATGGACGAATTAGTGAGCAAGTTACCACTTAGGTTAGGTTCAAGTGGCTGCCGCAGAGGCACACCTAGGCCAGTATTAAAAGGCCCGTTGTGATACCACCAACATTAGGAAAGTCAGTTCCGGGACCCTGCGATATGGAAAATCCCGGTATTAACGGAATTCTCCACATAGCAGAATCCCGGGACTGACGTTCCTATACCGACACCGTTACTCCTCCTCGAACCATTTAGATGACTTGATGAAGGCCATCAGGTCCTTTATGTCCAGCTCCGTGACCTGGCGTAGGCTAACCAGGAAGGGAACTCCCAAAAAGCGCATTCTCGCGCCACTTAAAGCCGGGCAGTTGCAGATGAGATGATGATGCAGGTGCTCCACCGTTTCCTCCTCACCATCATCCTTACAACTCCTACAGCATCGTCGGTAGGGCACACCTAGTGTTTCTGCGTGCCTACCAATGAGGCAGTGCCCAGTTAATACGCCTATTAATATGAAGATTTCTCTTCTCCTTAGGGCATAAATTTGTCTTGATCTTTTATGATCCCATTTCGGCCAGGTTTCTTTGGATATCCGGCATCCTGGAGATTGCAGCCATCTTTCGTTGGCTTGGCGGAGTGTGTACTCCTTCAGCATAAGCTTGCATGTGGCAAACGGCATACCTAAGCCTCTTTATCCCGAAGAACCTGCTTGGTCGTGCCCTGCCTGGCAAGTTCGTCTGCCCTACAATTTCCCTCAATGTCCCTATGCCCGGGACCCATGTGAGGTTCACGCGATTCTGTTGGGCCATCTCTTGTAGAGATCGACGACAGCTGAGCGTCAGTTCAGAGTTGAACGAATAAGAGCCAAGGGATTTGATGGCCGCCTGGCTGTCGCTGAATATAAAAATGTCCTGTCCGATAGTGTGTTGGCCTATCCATGATTGCTGAAACTTCAGCCTGGAAGACACTGCAGTGATCAGGTAGTCTGAAGGAGAGCTCAAGGTTCAGATCCTTTGAATAAACCCCTCCTCCAACTCTAGCTTCGAGCCATCAGTATGAATGGAAGTGCCGCCATGAGTGGCGGGACTCCGATCCGTGCTCTCCCATTCTTCCCTGCTGGGAATGTTGATTTTAAAACCGCTATATCCATCTGTTGTGGTCGCACAACGATCTGTGCTCAGCGGAATAAAGCAATATGATCCCAAAATACAGGCGTATCCAGTAGTGCTTGCGCCCCAGCCGGACGTTTCCCTTAGACGCAGAGCCGATGCTGCTGCCACCCGATTTCCTTCCAGATCGAGTGGCAAAATGCCAAGAATGGCCTGGAGTGCTTCATTGGGTGTTGTTCTTAACGCACCGCTTATACAGATCATGCAAGATCTGTGTACTTTACCTAGCAGATTAAGGTTTGTTGCCTTGCTCAGCGCAGGCCACCATACCACAACTCCATAGAGCATGATTGCTCGAATGATTGCAGTGTAGATCCATTTGCATATTTTGGGGCTGAGCCCCCATTTCTTTCCAATGGCTCTTTTGCACGTGTAGAGTGCAATACACGCTTTTTTCTGGCGCTGAAGAACATTCTCCTTCCAGGTTAGTTTCATATCCAGAACTGTGCCCAAGAACTTGGCTTTGTCAGCCAAGTTCAGGTGCACGTCATTCAGTTTTGGTAGTATTAGCGGTGGTATCTTATAGCGGTTGGTAAAGAGAGCCAGTTCTACTTTTCCCGGGTTGATGCTTAGTCCGCAGCGCAAGCACCATGAGGAAACCTCTCGCTGCTACTTGCATCAAGTCGCACAGGGTTTGTGGGAATTTGCCCCTATATACTATAGCTAAGTCGTCTGCATATGCCACTACATTCCCGCCCCCCAGCTTGTGTCTCGCAGCATCGAGTTGACAGTGAGGTTCCATAGAAGCGGGGAGAGAACACCACCCTGAGGCGTTCCCCTTGTGACATAGCGTGATAAATCAACAATCAATCAATCAGGTTGCTATCAATAGTAGAGGAGAGGTAGTCATTTATTATCCTCTCGAAGGTTTTGAGCACAAAGGATGAGAGACTGATCGGCCTGTAGTCCTTGGGCTCGTAATGAGACGCCTTCCCCGCCTTAGGAATAAAGACTACCGTGGCACTTCTCCAGGAGCACGGAATGTAGCTAAGAGAAAGGCAGGCTGTATAGAGAAATACCAGCCATTTGGATGATGTCTCCAGCGTGTTTATGAGTTGTGCGGGAATAATCCCGTCTGGCCCGGCAGCCTTGAACGGTTCGAAGCTTTTAACCGCCCACCTAACCTTTTCCTCCGTGATGGGTATGTATACAGCCAGGTTTGTTGTAGGTGCTACGGGTTCCTCATGCAAATTCCCTGGGAAGTGCGTATTCAAGAGCAGCTCTAGGGTTTCCCTCTCCGTGCTGGTCCAGGATTCGTCAGGTTTGCGCAAATAGCTTGTGGCTGTTTCAGTTTTTGAGAGCACTCGTCTAAGTCTCGCTGTATCGTCGACATTTTCGACCCCAGTGCAGAAATTTCTCCACGATACTCTCTTCGCCTGCCTCGGGGATTTTTTGAAGGCCCTGAGTTTAACTTTATATTCGAGCCATTGAGTCTCCATGCCAAGGCTCTTGGCCTTATTAAATTGTGTCCTACATGATTTTCGGAGCGAGTCCAGGTCGTAGGACCACCAATTGCAAACTACCAGGTTAGTTGTTAATAAATAGTCAAACAACGACTCTCCTCTAGCATTGATATCAGAGCTTCCCCACTGGACGTGATGAGCATTGGCATCAGTTCCGATAATAAGATGACCCATGGAAAAATTTGCCACCAGGTAACGTCACCATTGGTATAGTTGGGCAAGAGAAAGGCATTCAGCTAAGACTTAACCAAAATACAGGCTCTAACCCTGCCCCCCTCGCTGGCTCGAATAAGCTTAAAACCCTTAGTCCCCAAACCGCAAATCCTTGAGCTGTTGACCCACTTAACAAAAGAGAGGAGTGGGTGCGCCACACCTTCAGCATCCAATGACCATATCCTAGCTTACGAGACTTTTGCGTCTGGTTACAACAAATTGCCACATATATTTCTGTTGCAAATGATATGGGTTCCACTAAAGGTCCCAATGTAAATGAAACCACGGCACACAAACTAAAAGCTTCAAAGCCATTGTTGTCCATAAAAGAAAATAAACAAAATTGTATGATGTGTCAAGAAAGCCAAAAGTTGAATCTTTGCTCAAAATTCAAAGATTTGGATACCACTCAAAGGTGGGAAGTCATAAAAAGACATCATTTGTATTTTAGTTTCCTCAATGCAGGCCATAATACCCAAAATTGTTCAAGACGCCGCGAGTGTGGGATTAATTCCTGCCGCAAGTTTCACAACCGCCTCTTACATAATTTTAATTTTAAGTCTTTTGACAAAGGCAACTCTGCACAGGAAAATTCTCCGGTCACTGCCACAAGTGGCTGCGAAACTGTAGGTGCTTGTCAAACTGTGAAACCAGCTGGCAAAGGCGAATGTGAAAAGCAAAACAAAACGTTTGATCGTCAAACTTTATTAAAATACTTGTCGGTGGTGCTGAGCGGGCCAAAAGAAACAATGGAAATAATTGCATTTATCGATGAAGGATCCAAAATCTCATTGCTGGAAGAGAAGACTGCCGATTTACTTGGATTGAAGGGCATATTCAGCTTGCTATCACTAAAGTGGATTGGCGATATGACTACAAGTGAAATATCACGAGAAGTACGCGTTGGGGGAAAATTATAGCATGACCGTGAAGCGGCTAGAAGGTGTCGAAAGGCGTATGTTAACCGATCACGACTTGGCGAACTGGTACAAAGAGAAAATTGGGGAATATATAAGTAAATCGTACGCCGTGAAATTAACGGCGCGTGTATCTGCTATGGTAAATGAACGCACATGGTACTTGCCGCATTTCGTGGTGCATAAAAATGAAAAAAGAAGGCTTGTGTTCGACGCCGCTGCAAAACCAAATGGGACGTCGCTGAATGCGGCATTGATGAAAGGACCTGATGAGTACCAGCCCAAGCCGTTGTTGTCTATATTATTTAAATTTCGTCAGGGTAAGGTCGGCGTGTGTGGCGACATAAAAGAAATGTTCCACCGCATCGATATAAGGGCGGAAGATCGCTGCGCGCAAAGATTCCTGTGGAGAGATGGGGATCTAACAAAGGCCCCACAGGTATATGCGATGAAAGCCATGATATTTGGCTCGATTTGCTCGCCGTGCTCAGCACAGTACATCAAAAACTTGAATGCTGAAAATTTTCGAATCAAGTACCCCCGCGCAGTGGAGGGCATAATTAACAGGCATTACGTGGACGACTACGTAGACTCGTTCGATTCCGTTAATGAAGCGATTAATGTAACTATGCAAATTAAACACATACACACCTCAGCCAATTTCGAGCTTAGACGTTTTGTGTTGAATTCCAAAAAATTATTAATTTCAGTTACCGATACACCGACAACGTCGCAAGAATCGTCGCCGAAAAGCATGTTTTATGGCGACTCAAATTCAGGAAAGATATTGGGCATGTATTGGGATACCAAAACCGATCAATTTCATTTTCAATTAAAATTTTCAAATGTGCCAAATGCGGTGCTGACGGGGAAACGGCGACCCACAAAAGCCGAAGTTTTAAGCTTAATGATGTCAGTATTTGACCCATTTGGCTTCTTGTGCAATGTCATTTTGGCGGCAAAGGTCATGATGCAGGAATTGTGGCGATAAAATGCTGGCTGGCATGATCCCGTACCAGAGAAGACATACCTGAACTGGTGTAAATGGTATAACGATTTGAGCAAGGTAAAGGATTTCAAAGCGCAGAGGTGCTATCATCCGCATTTTACGAATACTGAGTCGCAAATCGACTTACATATTTTTGTTGATGCAAGCGAGCTTGCATTTGCGGCAGTTGCATACTGGCGCGTACACTACCAAAACAATGTCACGGTAATATTCGCAGCCCCGGTGGGGCCACTCTGGCATACTTGGTTTAAGGGCTCACCGAGGTTTTTGCGCAGCGTCTGTTCACCATGAGGTGCGGCTGCAAGCGGGCGTCTGTCTTGAAGCAAGCGGCTCGCTATATAAATGTGTAAATATTTTCCAAAAACCCCGAAACGGGTTGTGCGCTGGGTTTGGGACCCGCCACGTAAAAAATTTAGTCCAATGAAAAATGTATTAAAGCCTCGGATGAGAACCCCCTTTAATGTTGACGACCCGGCAAAACGAATAAGGCATAATGATTTGGATATTAGGGCATGTACCGGGAATGTCCGGACCCTTTCAAGGGACGGTACCGCTGCCCGACTGGTTGATGTCCTCGTTAACGCAAAGGCTGACATCACCGCCCTGCAGGAAATGCGATGGACGGGACAAGGAAAGACGACCATCGGACCTTGTGACGTATACTACAGTGGCCAGACACGCGGCAAAGCGCGTGGTGTAGGATTCGTGGTGGGAAAGAGACTTCGCCGCCAAGTACTAGCGTTCACCCCCGTGGACGAGCGTCTCGCTGCGATCCGCATCAAAGCGAAATTTTTCAACATAACATTTATCTGCGCCTATGCGCCGACTGAGGAGACGCACGACGCAGAGAAGGACTCCTTCTACGATAAACTTGAACAGACTTATGATCGCTACACCCAACATGATATCAAAATCGTGCTCGGCGACTTTAATGCGAAGGTGGGCAAGGAAGGAGTCTTTGGTCCAACAGTTGGAAAATTTAGTCTCCATGATATAACATCCCCCAACGGCACTAGGTTGATTGATTTCGCCGCTGCTCGCAATATGGTCATCAGTAGTACCAGGTTCCAGCATAAACGAATACACCAAGCCACATGGCTGTCTCCTGATCAAAGAACAAGAAACCAGATTGATCATGTCATGATCGACGGCAGACATAGCTCCACCGTTCTGGACGTGCGTACCCTTCGTGGTCCCAATATCGACTCTGACCATTATCTTGTTGCAGCCAAGATACGCACACGCCTCTGTGTAGCAAAGAAAGTGCGCACAGTAACGGAAGGAAAGTTTGACGTCGAGAAGCTGCGCACGACACAGACAGCTGACAATTTCTCCACTCGACTCTCACACCTGCTATCGGAGAGCAATCCTCGACCTAACGATGCAACCGAGCAATGGAAGCATATCTCTCACTCATTACGTACCGCCGCTGAGGCCACTATAGGGTTCCAGCGAGCCCGCAAAAACAACTGGTACGATGAGGAATGCAGCACTGCCGCGGACAAAAAGGACGCTGCCTACAGGGAGACGTTGCGAACGGGCGCAACCCGCAGTGTATGGCAACGCTATCGTGAGGAAAAGAAGGAAGAGAGACGCCTTTTCAGAAAAAAGAAACGTGAGGCCGAAAGGCGTGAGTGTGAGGAGCTTGAGATGCTGGCTGACAGGAATGATGCCCGAAAATTCTATGAAAAGATCCGGCGGATGACGGAAGGTTTTAAGACCGGGGCAAGTTCCTGTAAGGACAATAATGGCGACCTGGTAACCGACGTACAAAGTGTACTTAAATTATGGAGGGAGCACTTCTCCTCACTGCTAAATTGCGAGGGAGACGTCGAACCCGATACCCCAATCCCTGACGATGGAAAAGTCGTCCCACCACCTGACTATGATGAAGTGAGGATAGCTATATCCCGGCTCAAAAACAACAAAGCGCCTGGAAAAGACGGACTACCCGCCGAGCTGTTCAAACACGGAGGCGAAGAGCTGGTAAAAAGCATGCATCAGCTCTTATGCAGAATATGGTCAGACGAGTGCATGCCTCCAGATTGGAATTTAAGTGTGCTCTGCCCAATCCACAAGAAAGGCGATCCCGCTAACCGCACCAACTACCGCGGAATCAGCCTTCTTAATATCGCATATAAGGTTCTTTCTAGCGTATTGTGTGAAAGACTGAAGCCCATCGTAGACAAGCTGATTGGACCTTATCAGTGTGGCTTTAGACCTGGTAAGTCTACCATCGACCAGATTTTCACGATACGCCAAATCCTGGAGAAGACCCATGATAAAAGAATCGACACACACCATCTCTTTGTCGATTTCAAAGCCGCTTTTGACAGCGCAAAAAGGAGTTGCCTGTATGCCGCCATGTCTGAATTTGACTTCCCTGCAAAGCTTATACGGCTTTGCCAAATGACGTTGAGCAATACTAACAGCTCCGTCAGAGTCGGGAAGGACCTCTCTGAGCCATTTGAAACCAAACGAGGCTTCAGACAGGGCGACTCCCTTTCGTGCGATTTCTTCAACCTGATGCTGGAGAAGATAATTCGAGCAGCAGAGCTAAACCGCAATGGTACAATCTTTTACAAGAGCGTGCAATTGCTGGCGTATGCCGATGATATTGATATCATTGGCCTTAACAACCGCGCCGTAAGCGCTGCCTTCTCTGGACTGGATAAAGAAGCGAAAAAAGTGGGTCTTGCGGTCAACGAGGACAAGACGAAGTATTTGCTGTCATCAAAGAAAGAATCGGCGCACCTGCGCCTTGGCAGCCACGTCACTGTTGATAGTTACAAATTTGAAACTGTGAGGGACTTCGTCTATTTGGGAACCAGCATTAACACCGAAAATAATATCAGTCTAGAAATCCAACGGAGAATCACTCTTGCGAACAAGTGCTACTTTGGACTGAGTAGGCAATTGAGAAGTAAAGTCCTCTCTCGAAGAACAAAGATCGCGCTCTATAAGTCTCTCATCATACCTGTCCTGATGTATGGCTCAGATTCATGGACAATGTCAAGAGAAGATGAGATGGCCCTTGGAGTATTTGAGAGAAAAGTTCTCCGGAAGATTTATGGTCCTTCCCGTGATGCCGACGGCGAGTATCGAAGGAGATTTAACGATGAGCTGTACGAGCTTTACGCAGATCTGACCATAGTCCAGCGAATTAAAGCCCAAAGGCTCCGCTGGCTGGGTCACGTCATGCGAATGGACAAAGAAGCTCCAGCCCAGAAGGTTTTCCAATCGTCACCCGAATTCGGCAGCAGAGGAAGGGGGAGGCCTCGACTGAGATGGAAACAACAGGTGGAGGATGACTTGAACTCCCTTGGGGTTTCCAATTGGCGTCAGTTATCGCTAAAAAGGAATGACTGGCGTGCTTTGATAGGCGACGGCCAAAATCGCTTAGGCGGTTAAGCGCCAATAAATGATGATGAAGCGAGCTTGCATTTGCGGCAGTTGCATACTGGCGCGTACACTACCAAAACAATGTCACGGTAATATTCGCATATGGGAAGTCAAGATGCAGTCCAATCAAACCGCTATCAATACCACGTTTAGAATTACAGTCCGCGGTCTTGGGGGTGAGATTAAGGGAGTCAATCTTGGCCAGCCATGATACTCAGCCAAAAAAAGTTGTGCTGTGGACGGACTCGCAAACATTCAATGGCTGCACTCAGATGCTAGGCGTTATAAGCAATATGTATCAAATCGAGTTTCAGAAATTTTACAAACGACAAATCCTGATCAGTGGCGGTGGTTGCCAGGAAAATTGAACCCAGCTGACGATGGGACAAGATTGCAGACATTTACTGCTAACAGCAAGTGGCTGAACGGACCACCATTTCTAAGTTTGGGTGAGAACGAGTGGCCGCAAATGCCAGAAGGCTTTTTAAAAATAATGTGTTGGGTCAAGCTCGCAGTGAAAAAGTTTCGTTCATACTGTATTAAAGTCGATTCACTTCCACCATTAAAAATAAGTACCAATGTAATGAAGGAAACTGAAGATTTTATTTGCCGCATCGTGCAAGAAACGGAGTTCAAGGATGAAATAGAGACTCTTCGCGAAAACAGGCAGCTGAGTAAGTCAAGTACATTGTGGAAGCTGACTCCTATGCTTGATGAGAATGGTATTTTGCGATTATATGGACGCTTGGACAATGCCAGTTGTGTGCCGATAACCACTCGGAGACCAATCATACTTCCAAAGGATCACGATTTCACTCGGTTAGTTATACAGCACTATCACGAATTGTTCCATCACCACAACCAAGAGGCAATCGTATGTGCCATACGTTACAAATTTTGGATTCCGAATTTACGTCGCCTTGTTCAAGCAACAAAAGGTAGATGCCAACTATGCAACAATTTAGGCGCTGTTCCCCAGATACCGTTAATGCGTCAGTTGCCAGTCGATCGTGTGACGCCATATACACGCCCATTTACGTATACAGGCGTCGATTATTTTGGACCAGTTTGGGTAGCTGTGGGACGACGTCGTGAGAAGCGATGGGTTGCTGTATTCACGTGCTTGACGGTTCGAGCGATACATTTGGAATTAGCAAAAGATTTATCTACTGATGCGGTTGTACTTTGTTTGAGGAATTTCGTGAATCGGCGAGGCGTTCCTGTGCGAATCGAGTGCCTTCGTAAGGGTATCGAATGGGTGTTTAATACACCTTTATACCCATCAGAAAGTCCTGGCATTTACGTTAAAAGAAAAGGCACCACAGGTAGAGGTGTTGCAGAGCTTGTTAATCGAGGCGGAAAACTTAATTAATTCACGACCGCTTACACATATACCAGTGGAGAGTATGGATGCGGACCCGTTGACTCCGAACCATTTTCTGCTGGGTTGTCCCAATTTCGTACAAACCTCCGCTATCCCAGAAAGTGGCTGTCTAAGGAAAAAGTGGCACATAGTACAACAATTAAAACAGACGTTTTGGAAAAGGTGGGTGTTAGAGTACCTGCCAACTTTGACACGTAGGACAAAGTGGTTCCGCAGAGTCGATCCGATCAAGATTGGCGATGTGGTAGTTATATGTGATGAAAACGAGTGTCGCGGGCAATGGAAACGTGGTATCGTGGTGGAAGCCTTTACGGCAGCAGACGGCCAGGTACGTGCGGCACTGGTCAAGACAGCGCGAGGAACTTTTCGTAGACCGGCATCCAAGCTAGCGGTCCTCGATGTTTGTGGTGATTCTCCGTCCCCATCTTCGAATCACGGGGGGCGGAATGTTGCGGCCAAATGAGTCATCTTACCAACTTTCCATTTAAATTTATATGCACATTGTAATTTAATGCCTATTGGCAACATTGTTACCTTTGTAATGAAATACTAATTTGTTCCTTTCTATGCAACCCTGAAACTGAACGAAACGTGGCCTCGCTACATCGTGTTTTAAGAGATGCGATTCATTGAGTTTCAGGGAAAAACACGAGTAAGGTGAGCTTTTTTCTATATATTGTAATTTAAATAATTATGCACTTTGAATATGCATCATATTAATACTAAACTCTGTAAAACTTGAACTTCCAGATATTAAAACTATAATAATACCAATAACGATTTTCGGTAAATCTGGGTATTTGTTCTTAATACTCGTGAGGGATCTCCCTGTTGCAAAATTCGTGGCTTATTCGTATGGTCATACAACGAGCGACGACAACAGTAGTAAAAAATAAACCGGAAACAGTAGAAAATACTAAAGAAAAATTAAAAAGATTAAATAAAAACTTTCCAAAATTTGTTACTGAACAACTTAATGCACTATGCGCAGAATTTATTGACATATTTTCACTTGAATCAGAACCCATTACCACTAATAATTTTTATAAGCAAAAATTACATATGAAAGATAATAATCCAGTTTATGTAAAAAATTACAGAATTCCACAAGCTCATAAAAGCGAAATTAGTAAACACGTCAATAAATTGAAGATGACATTGTCAGAATATAATAGCCCCATTCTGCTTGTAACCAAAAAACCTCTACCAGGCAAAAACGATAGAAGATGGAGATTAGTAGTCGATTACCGGCAGGTAAACAAAAAGTTAACGGCAGATAAATTCCCATTGCCAAGAATTGATGATATATTAGATCAATTGGGTAGAGCTAAATATTTTTCATGCTTAGACTTGATGTCTGGCTTTCATCAAATTGAGTTACATAAAGACTCTAGGGACATAACATCGTTTACGGCAGACGATGGCACGTATCGTTTCATAAGATTGTCATATGGTTTGAAGGTAGCCCCAAACTCGTTTCAAAGAATGATGACTCTTGCATTTAAAGGCCTTAACTCTTTTCGTCACGGTGGTTACTGTAGCTAACCACCTTTTCTAGCTTCCGTAAAACTTTTTTTATATACCGTTTAACGTAAACTTTTTAACTGTTACCCTTTTTTAAGTACATATAATAAAATTGTAACAATTGGATGTCTGATATTCAAGAGAAACTTATAGAAAGGGTAATTTTTAAGACAATAGAATCTAAATCAAAAGTTTTTAGAACTTTATTTCTATCGGTCCGTGTGTTTGTGCGCGCATAATTCAAGAACTGCGTAATGGAATTGAATGCCTTTTTTGCTCTTGCATTACTAGACATTTAACTTAAGATTTAAGGTATCCCATATTTCGATAACTCTTCGGGTTCGACTAATATGAGGACCTCGATTAGTAAACTTACCACCTCATATCTCAAAAACTATGTGAGTTATGTTTGTGAACTTTTTTCCCTTAATATATATGTCTAAACCAATCCAAAAATACAACCTTTTCAATTATAAAATCAAATATATGAAAGCGTGACGTAAAGAGTTAAGCCTTCCCAAGCTTTTCTATATATGGATGATCTGGTGGTATTAGGATATTCCGAAGAACACAAGGATACAAATACCTTTTTGGCCTTCATTAGCTCCAAAAGTTTTACTTTTTGGTTTTTTTGTTATTTTTCCACTCCTGCTTTTTTTCTATAAAATAAAAAATTAATTAGAAAACAAAAAATCTAAATTAGTTACCAACGAACTTCACTCATTTTCGTTTTAACGTATAATATCACGACCTTCGGAGCTAGTGAAATGAATAACGCAAGAAATATCGAAAATACATACTCACCACTCATACAGAAACACCACCTTGCGATAACCATGAATCAGGGTTGCATTTTGCGATATAATTCGTATGGCAAGGATACAGAAACGGGCTACTGTTCGCAATTCCGATTGCTCGCAAACACGCGATAGCAGTGGCCAAAGCAATTTTTGAAAATTTTATCTTAATTTATGGTTGTATGAAAACAATCATAACTGATATGGGGACTGAATACAAAAGTAACGTCTTCGAAGAATTGTGTTAACTTTTAAAGATTGAACACAAGACTTCTACCCCATATCACCATCAAACTTTGGGCACTGTTGAACGTAGTCACAGAACTTTCAACCAATACATTCGTTCTTATATATCCATTGACAAAGATGATTGGGATGAGTATATCAAGTATTTTGCATACTGTTACAATACAACACCATCCACAGTTCATGGTTATTGTCCATTTGAGGTGGTTTTTGGAAAAATACCCCTTACGTACGAATTTTTTAAAGAAAATACAATTAGCCCAGTTTATAACTATGAGGCATATGAGAAAGAAATCAAATATAGATTGCAAGTAGCTCAACAAAGAGCGTATAAATTGGTAAAATAAGCCAAAGAAAAACAAAAAATATATTATGACAAAAATATTATACTGAATATAAATTTAGGAGATTTAGTTTTAGTTAAGAATGAATCAGGTCATAAGTTAGATAGTAGATACAAAGGGCCCTATAGAGTAGTAAATATCGATAATAAAACCAACTATACTTTGATTCCCTATAGAGTAGAAAGTATCGATAATAAAAATAATTATAGTTTAATTCCGTACAATATAGAAAACATAGATTTAAATAATAGTAACACCTTAAGCAAAGAAAATAAGAAAATCATAATACATAAGAATAGACTTAAGCTATTTGAATAAATTAATTTCATTTTGCCTAAAATTTTAGCTCATAAATTTACAAATATAATTTTGTTTTTACGACCTATAAAACTTTGTTTACGTTTTAAGTAATTAGCATCATAAACAAAAACCAACACTTATACAAATTGTAGAAAAGAAAACAAATTACAAAATAAGAAAATTTATCAGATGAATAAATAAATAAGTAAACAAACATCTAAAAACATGAGTTATTCAACTGGACAACACTTGAAAAAAAATAAACAAAATTGAAAAACATTGTAACATAAGTAATTACCAGGCACAACAGAAAAATTTTGTAAACAAACGACAAACAATAAAAATCTGAAAAGTATCAAATGAAACACTCATAAATTAATTGCAGCTATAAAATAGTTCATATGTATTCACGATTTTTTTTAAGAAAGGGGGTGTAGTATACCAGAGCATGTCGCCAACAACAACAAAGCCACACGCCAACACCTAAGTGTCAGGCTGTGGAATGTTTACATTTTGCTAAGTTAACGTATTTTCAATAGCGTTCACTTTCTCACGCTGACCAAATATTTGAGCGGCACAAGTTATGAAGTAACATATCAGGTTGCATATGTTATCATATATGAGTGTGCGCGTGTGACTGCATTGCTTGCTGCCACACGCTAGACATATATGTATGTATGTATGTGACTGCAGTGCTGCTGTTACATACCTGAATAGATTCGAGGGGTGTCTTTGTTTGTCGTTAGGACAACTTTTGATCTCTTTGATAAGGCACCGCGCTCGAATTTATATTTTGTAGTGGGAAGAAAGAAAAGATTGAAAATCGAGAAATTCTCGTTTAGAAAAATGGCCGTTTATTGTACATCAAAGTGTCAACAAAGTTAATTTAATTACCTTAGATATGACGTAGAAGAAGTCCTGGGGCTGATGTGTGTCCGTTGGCAGTTGGCAGAAGAAGAGGCGGTTGTCAAGTCGTTGACAACCGTTGAACCGAAAACCATCCTCCGGTTTTAAGGGGAGGTTGACCCACACATGCGCACCCACTTGCATGTATGTGTGTGCTGACAAAACACGAATAGTCATGCATGCACATGCCGGTGGGTGGCTTGGTGTGGGTGATTGGAAAATAAACATTGGGGTGGCACATTTTTTAATATTTTAGGCATCGCGCCTAAACATGCCGGCCCCCTTGCGACACGCAACACTCTGACCAGCCCCGGGATTTCCATCACGCCCTCTCTTAGGCTAGGTTCTTAAGACTAGTGGTGTGCTGGATAGCACTGTGCCCGCTTTCCTCCTTCGAGCCACCTCCTGGAGTTGAGGTCTGTCACCACTGGTGGTTTGGCCGTGTGGTACCTAGCTATTGAAAGAGAGGGAAGAGACTTGAAAAAAATAAATTGGTATATTTCTTGCCATGGAGCCATAAAAAGAGAAAAAAAGAAAAAAAAAATTTTTTTTTTTGTTTATTAAAAAATTAAACTTACAACTAAATTTACCCCTAACTTACATACTAGTAGAGCCCGACAGCACAAAACCAAAAATGGTGCTGTGGGCAATAAACGAGCCGAACGACGGTGGCAGTGTGTTCGGTAGGATGAGGTTCGCATACACATCGCCGCCGAGTACGAGTTGGATTGGTGCGGCTATGTAAAATTGCGGATCAGCCAGCTAGATATGCTCATATGGAGCCGCCACTCGAGCGTCAATGGTTATGGCTGGGCTGATCCGTTGTAGATGGTCAACACATACGGCATGCGTCGTCACCGTAGTATGGTTACCGTGCTTCCCTCGAACGCGGAGAAAGCAACCGTGCTCCCCGCCAGAGTGGGTGGTGGGCAGCCCTAACACTTCCGCCAGGCCCCGGTCGATCACTGTGCGGGGGGAACATGCATCGATAAGCGCACGGATGTACGAAACCCCACCCCCGGCTTCCAGTTTCACGAGCGCGGTAGGCGAAAGCGTTATCATGGGGCGCAGCGCCGGGCCCACCCCGGCGAGAGCACAGTTCAGTCCGTCTCGGAACCCTGTAGTGGCTGGCAGCTGGCGCGGCTGAGTGGCCAGTCTGCGATCCCGGTGGCTCGTAGAGCTGTTGGTGCGTAGCTGGCGCGGCTGAGTGGCCAATCTACGCTCGTTGACGTACTCGTCTCGGCGACTTCCGTGGTGGTTGTGTCGTAGCTGGCGCGGCTGAGTGGCCAGTCTACGCTCGTCTCGACGACCTTCCTGATTGTGTCGTAGCTGGCGCGGCTGAGTGGCCAGTCTACGAGGTTCTGCTTCGTTGGCACTGCGATTGCGAAGCTGGCGCGGCTGGGGGGCCAGTCTTCGCTTGCGGCTGTTACGGTGTGCGCGGCGGGACGGAGGGCTGTTGTCGCGTTGGTGTAGCTGTCGGCGCTCGTGCGCTAGAAGGGGTCGGAACCGCCGTAGGTCCGACACCCCTTGAACCGGTTCGATTATTTCGCCGTCCTCCTGGGTCAGCCCCGTCTCAGAGGCCTGGATAGACAGAACCTCTTCTCGGCTGTCTTCTTCTTTATGCTGGGTTGCTTGTTCGGCTGGCCACGCTTCTTCCCTCTCGGCTTCTTCAACTGGGCCCAACTCTTATAGGCCACCGGCTGGTCATCAGTCTGGAGGTGGAGAGTGGTGTGGTGTTTGTCACCACATCGTCGGCACCTGGCGTCGCTGGTGCATTCCCTAGCCCGATGCACCATTGAAAGGCAGTTGTCGCAATATCCCGCCCGGATAACCTCCTTCAGACGTTGCAAGGGTGCCATTCCGTGATAAACATCACACGCCCGAAGGGGGTGGTTTTCACCACACAGAGGACACGGTTTCGGATACCGGGCGGCCATACGAGCGGCGCGTTGGCGTAGGGAAGCATGGCGAGTCATGCTGCCGAAGACCGAAAAAAAAAGAAAAGAGAAAAAAAATGGCTTGAATAATGTATACGGTTGCCCATATACATACGTGGGAGGAAAGTGGCGAGTAGCCGAAGTGACAAAAGGGGAACTTGAAATGACGTATCCTCAAGTATTTCCAGGCGGAACCTGCTATTTCCTAATATTTGGGCCTAAGTGTAACGTTATCTGACCGTTTTTCCCTCCCTGGTGGCAATGAAGTTGCGGCGACATGTTGCCGTCCAACTGTTTGCCGCTTTACGTGAATAACACCTGTTGCACCCTGTGTGTTTCTTTTCCTTTTTTTTCTATTATTATTGCGATCGCTGTAAGATAAAATACTTCGCTGGGTCTGGGTGAGTTGACTGGAAGAAAGTGCTAATTTTTTTTTGGTTACCCATAAATTTTTAAATTGTCTTGCTTTGGACAACAGCAATTATTAGCTGGCTATCAAAAGGATTGATTGCAACCCAAGAAAAGTTCCATGGAGTTGGACGTAGTTGCCGACGTGGTGTTTGTAATTGAGGCTACGGCTGTGAATGGTGCTTACATGAATGAGCTCAAGAGCAATTATATTGTGCCAACAATTGAACATTTCACAAAAAGCTGGCAAGTGGATGATGGTGAATATCTAATCTCTGAGCGACATGGTACACAATATGGTATAGTCATTTACCGGACAGCCGCCAATGTGTATTTCTAACCTATATTCTTTTTCAGGATTGGAGACTAAGCGCATTTAAAAATCAGTCTATGTCCGCCTGTAATCAAAAAGGCTGGATGTGGGTCGCTGGAATACAAGGTTGCGCTACAACATTGGAAAAAGGAATGCAGCTGGCAATGAAATCTCTGACGGACTTAGCTGCCCAGCATAACTATGAAATAACTGATTATTGCTATATTAGCTCCATGGCAGATTACCCTCTAATAAACCGTATCTATGGACAAACAATTAATTTTCAAAATCCACCAACGCGGGTCTGTGTTGAATGTCCACTTCCAGAAAATTGTCATGTGATATTGGAAGCGATAGCATTTCGAACGCCAATACGCCGCCGTCTAACGCTTTCTACAAACGAATTAGATGGTTCTAACGATGATCATAGCATCGATATTCCTTCTACGCAACGTCAAACGATGCACGTGCAAGGTATTTCCCATTGGGCGCCAGCAAATATTGGAACTTATAGTCAGTCGACAAGGATTGATGAAATTACCTACATTTCTGATCAAATTGCACTTGTTCCAGGTAGTATGACAATACTTGAAGGAGGCATACGTCCTCAATGCAAACTGGCTTTGATCGATTCGATTACGAGGAAACTGGTTGCTCTGTGAGCGATTAAACAATATCAATACGACGAAGATGGAACTACGAAAATAATTGTGCTGCCATTGTCTGCTATGTATCAACAGGCTTGGTTGGATATTTTATACCCACTCACCAAGGTGGACTTTGTTATGGATAGCCCTCAAAAACCTCTACAGCTAACATGGAAAAGGTAGTAAGTGCAAAACCTAATAAACAAATCATATTTTTTAATGAAGGCTCTTGTGTACTCAAAGCCAAGTACTATCATTTGTGTATCATATCTCTTCAGAGAAGCAAATTATTAGAAAAGCGCTTTCGGATTCGTGATCCTGAGGACAAAACGCGTCTTTTGAGGTATCTTCCATACTTTTGCTAATTTATTAGGAGTTGTCCCCTAAAGGAAACTAATACCTTTTGGGCTGATAAATGTTTGTCAAACTGCGATGGTTTGTGAACAAATTTATTCAAAATCAGAAAAAAGTAGAAAAAAAATTTAAACAGCTGTTCATTTGCTGTCACCTTCCTTATTTCATAGGTTTGTTTACTGACCAAAAAAAGTGCAGAGCAGAGCAGGGCAGCTGTCATAATAGAAATAGAGCAATTTAGAGCAACTCGGAGCAGAAATGCCATGAAACACTTGAATCTCGATAGTTTCTTTATAATTGGTTTTTTTTGTTTTAATCTTCAAAATTAATTCAAATTCACGTTTACAAAAACATTGATTTTCTTGCACGCTAATTTTTTTGAAGTTTTCAAAAATTTATTTTTTCCTGACTGACAATTGCTTCTCTGCTCTAACTTACTCCATAAAAAAAGCTAGAGCAGAAATTTGTGATCTGGATTACTCTAGTTTTGTTTTGAGCGTACTCATGAAACAAAAGATAGAGCAACCTAGAGCAAGAAAATTGTTCGTTAAGCACAATTTTGTGAAATATCTCAATCTGGCGTAAGCTAGAGCAGCCCAATAAACAAACCTCATGATGAGCCAAAGCGAAAATTTTTTGATAACGTTACTTTCAAAAAGAAAATTTTTGCTTATTTTTCTTGTGCAGCCTTGGTCTATAATCCCGTTTACATTGCTCGATTTTTATTCATTCAATTTCACGTTGATTTTGAAAGTTGCTTGCAAAATTGCATGCAACAAAGTTGGTCGCCAACCGACTTTTGATCAACTCAACATTCAACTTGACATTGTGGTTTAAAAAATGTATCAGTGTAAACGGGTAGTCGATCCCTATTTGAATCAACGGCAGATGCGAGGAAAATTGATTCCAAGATTGACCAATATATACAGATCAATGGTCGAATCAGTTTCGACCTTATACGCCCACGTTACCTCTTGTTCACCTTTGGGGCCTGGGTGTTTATGTGACATGTTGGGGACTGCACTGAGTTGTACCTCATACAGTACATAGAATTAGAGTAAATATGTATTCTAGTAAATAAGAGTTTTAGAGTTAAGAATTATTATAAATAAGCTGAAATAATACCAAATAAATTAATTGCTGCTCTGCCTCGCCAAAGGCAACCAACAAAATTATTTTTATTTCATTTCCAAA
This sequence comes from Campiglossa producta, assembly GCA_964058755.1. NCBI lineage: Eukaryota > Metazoa > Arthropoda > Insecta > Diptera > Tephritidae > Campiglossa > Campiglossa producta. The sequence continues at coordinate 69,422,924 of CAXKVI010000002.1, forward strand.
TACTTTACTATTGCAGATAATGATGTATGTGTGTTTGTGTATTTGCAGCCCAGATGAACACTTCACGAAATAAACTATAATGTTAAATTACGAAATATATATAGTATACACTCTTTGCTTTAGCTAAAATATGTATAGTTAAAACTGATTTTTATCAGTATAATTTTATCACTTTTCAGAACTCACTTTGCACTTTATCGTTTATTAAGCGGGAAACAGAATCTGTCCGCCAATACTTCAGTTGCGTGACGTATGTCAATTTTAGAGCAAATTCTACTTTGACGTATCCGTCGTATCTGGCGTTAAGCGTTAAGCAGAATCAGTCCGTCAATACGTCATGTACGTGAAATTCAGCTGTTTCGTATGCTGAGATAAGTAAACTGTAACCGAACAAAATTTTTTTACTAAAATTGCGGATGTTATAGGGTTAATTTATTGTTAATATTGAAGAAATAAAATCGTAACCAATGGACATGTGGTATACTATAGGGGTTAATTAATTTGTTTACATTCGTTTGACATACCCGTCCCTTACAAAAGAATCGTATTCAACTGTCAATCACACCCTGCCCAATACATTTTGCGCATACATAACTAAATTCAATCACAAAAATGATAACACCAATAGGTCTATTCCCCCTTTGCTGACACGTTCACGGGCGCCCGCAATTATCCACAATTTTACCCGCAGTTTACCCTTGCCACTCCAAGAACACACCAAGTACTTATTTTCATGGAAATTAAAAGTTCCGTTATTGGTGCCTTACCATTCCATGGGAATATTCGGTGTCGCCAGCTGTGCACAATCATACCAATTCAAGAAAACTATCGATAAAAGGCTAAACCGGAGCGTGAATCTAAACTGTGAACTAAAACCGCGAGTCATGTCCAATCGCCCTAAACCAAAAATGACTTAATCGAAGGCAAACCATAACAAAATGCATATTGTGGCGAATGTTCTCAAGAATCGCTCATCTCTGTTGCACGAATAAACCAGAAAGGTGTAGACATTTCTAGGTTGTGAAGCTGCTGGTTGCTAGGGTATATAAACCGCGCAAAGACAACGCACATCAATCAGTTTATTTTGAAGTGTTGTACAGTGAAGTACTGAACAGTGAATTAACCCGCGATATTGTACTACGGTTTTTAGTACTGAATAGGGCGCACTACTTATTAAACAGAATCGGAGTGTTTTATTTAACGTACAGTGATCGAACTCAGGGAAAATAATCAAGGAATCATCGAATTCGTCACAATTGGTGTCAGAAGCGGTATTGTTAAATAAATACAAGGACATTGAAAAGGATAACAAGGACATTGAAAAGCATAACAAGGACATTGAAAAGGATAACACGGACATTGAAAAGGATAACTAGGACATTGTAAAGGTAACAAGGACATTGCAAGGATATGGCAAAGTTTAATGACTTGAAGATCCAACAACTCAAAAACGAGTTGGAGAAACGTGGAATGGTAACAACAGGCAATAAGCCAGAGCTACAATCACGTCTACGGGAGGCTATGGAAGCGGAAGGAAACAACGTTGACGATTGTTTTTCAGCTTTCGGAAGACGGAGCGACGAAAATAGAAGAGCAAAAGGATACTCCGGATTCAGTGGCAAATGTGGACACAAACTCGCTGTTGGGGTTTATTGGCTCAGATGTCGACGAATATAACATCAAAGTTTGAAGAACAGAAAACTTGCATGGCATCTCAGTTGGAACAACAAGAGACACGCATGGCATCTCAGTTGGAACAACAAGAGACACGCATGGCATCAAAGTTGGAGGAACAGAAGACGTACATGACGTCACAGATCAAGGAAGAGTTGATGGAACAGGAAACACGCATAACGTTAAAACTAGAGGCACAAGAGCAAAGAGTCTCATCGCAGCTAGAAGTTTTCAGGGGACGACAAGATAAGATCGAGGCCGAGGTGGATGCGTTAAAATGCAAATCCAAAGAGATCATTCGCGGAGACGGTATCACATGCTCTAACTCAAGAAACCGCATCTCTTTTGAGCAAACCATTGTACAAAGCTCATCGTGTGGAAGTGGAGACGCCAGACCTGGTCAACAAAATCGACAAAATTTTGGAAGCATTGAATGGGGTACAGAAGAAAAGCGATGGCTCCATTAAATGCTTTAAGTGCGGAAAATCTGGTCATATTGCACGTTATTGTGGATCTGGCTCCAACAATTCCAATAATGCAGGCGGACGTAAGCGCAAGGTTGAAGGAGATGCGCAAGTCTCCCAATCTAACCAACTGTTAAACTAAAGAGAGTCAGCCGCAAGGGGCGAAGGCTGGCTCCCGCAATTGGATGCCCCATAATCTCTGTCTCAACGACGGAGAGGAGCGTTTACTGACTATTGATACGGGCGCATCTCATTCCATCATTCGATCTGATTTAGTCAACAAAGGAGTGAGGCCATTACATGGAGCAAAGTTGCGTACGGCGACTGGTGAGGACACCCAAGTTCAAGGAGAAGTAACATGTGAAATCGCAATTGGAAATGTCACCGTACTGCACAATTTTATAGTGGCAGATATTGTTGATGTGATCATAGTTGGTGTGGATTTCTTAAGCAACCAAGGCATCAAGATCGACATGCAAAACAGGACTATGAGCTATAAGAACAGGGATGTGCCACTCAATTTTGGTTACGAGAACAAGTACATCAGTAAGCGGGTACTCGTGGAAGATAGCCAACAAATTCCACCGTAGTCGGAGGCAGTCGTTTGGGCAAGGATTGATGGAGATTATGGGACAAACAAATTGTGGGTTGTCGAGGCAGCAAACAATTCAAAGACGGATATACTAGTAGGAAAAACACTGGCTATGACAAAACAAGATGGACGTATACCGGTAAGAGTACTAAATGAGTTTCGATCGCCGATCAAGCTTTCCAAAGGAGCTATATTGGGACAATGTCAGGAGGTGGAGGTGATTATAAACTGTGAACAGCTCCAGGGAAATGTCTCTACCAGCAACATTAATCTATCAGATAATATCACGGCGTGGACGCAAGAGCTCGAAGAAGACCACCAGAATAAGGCAAACCAACTTCTACTAAAGTACTCTACCATATTTGACAAGGATGGCTCCAAACCAGGACGGACCAATGTAGTGAAGCCTCACATTGATACCGGTGATGCGAGACCAATCCGCCAAGCTCCTCGAAGTGTTCCATTGGCCAAACGCCAAGTGGTAGGAGAAATTATACAAGAAATGAGTGACAGCGGCGTGATCGAACCATCAGCTAGTCCATGGAGCTCACCGGTAGTGCTAGTGAAGAAAAAGGATGGAAAAATGCGGTTCTGTGTGGATTACCGGAAGCTGAAGCTGCCCTTTGGACTATGTAACGCTCCAGCTACTTTTGAGAGACTCATGCATCAGGTATTGAAAGGACTGCATTGGAAAACATGTTTGGTGTACCTGGATGACATCATCGTGCTGGGAAAAAGCTTTGAGGAACACCTCAAGAAGTTGGAGGAAGTTTTCCAAAGGATAGCTGGCGCCGGTCTGAAATTAAGTCCCAAAAAGTGTGCATTGTTCAAGAAGGAAGTAAGTTACTTGGGTCATAAGGTTACTACGGAGGGAATTTGCACTTCTAAAGAGAAGATCGAAGCAGTAAAGGATTGGCCAAGACCGAAAAATTTACATGAGCTACGAAGTTTCCTCGGACTGTGCACGTATTATCGTCGATTTGTACCGAATTTCGCTAGCGTAGCCAGTAGCCTTCATGAGTTGACCAGAAAGAATATGTCATTTGATTGGAAGAAGGAATTGGAACGGCTGTGCACTGCCCCAATGTTAGCGTATCCAATCCCAGGTTCAACGTTTATTCTGGATGATGCAAGTGGTTATGCGATTGGACGAGTTTTGTCACAGATTGTCGATGGGCAGGAGAAGGTAGTGGCGTACTATAGCCGCACAATTGGAAAGCCCGAAAGGAACTATTGTGTAACACGAAGAGAACTACTGGCATTGGTGGAGTGCATCAAACATTTCCACAAGTATCTATATGGACAGCGATTCCACGTCAGGACAGACCATGCAGCGTTGAAATGGATTTTGCAGTTCCGTAATCCGGAAGGTCAATTGGCACGGTGGATAGAGCGACTACAAAATTATAACTTTTCCATAGAGCATCGCAAAGGCAGCAACCACGGCATTGCTGATGCAATGTCCCGGCGACCATGTAACCTAGAATGCAAGCCTTGTTCGAAAGCTGAGGCCAAGGAAGATGTTATAGATGTGCGGCTGATGACTATAACATCCACGGACGAATGGAACATGGATCAACTAAGGAAGCATCAGCTAGAGGACCCAGATCTGGTATGTGTGATGCAAGGAATCGAGCAAAACGAACGACCAACAAGAGAGGAGAAGTCAGCAGAGAGCCCTGTTGCCAAGTCATATTGGGCACAGTGGAACAGTCTGAAATTGGTATCCGGTTGCTTACATAGAGTATGGGAAAGCGAAGATGGTCAATGCGCCCGGAAGCTGGTAGTTGTCCCAAGGAAGAAAATCTCTGATGTTTTGAATGAGCTACATAATGGTCCAAGTGGAGGTCATCTCGGAGTCACGAAAACGTTGGAGAAAGTCAAGCAGAGATTCTATTGGGTTGGTTGCCGGCAGTCGATCGCGGAGTGGATTGCCAACTGTGAGGTGTGCATCAAAGCAAAGGGTCCGAAGTCGAGAAGCCATGGACAGATGAAGCCGTACAACACAGGTGCACCGTTTGAGAGGATTGCCATGGATGTAGCTGGTCCATTTCCTACTAGCAAACTCGGGAACAAGTACGTATTAGTTGTTATGGACTATTTCAGCAAATGGCCAGAAGTTTACCCGATTCCAAATCGAGAGGCAGAAACCATTGCAGAGGTGTTCACTAACAATTGGATAGCGAGGTTTGGTGTACGGATGGAGTTACATTCTGACCAAGGCAGGAATTTCGAATCAGTCGTATTCCAAGAAATGTGCAAGATATTGGGTATTCGGAAAACTCACATTGCATCCTCAGTCAGATGGCATGGTGGAACGTTTCAATCGAACCTTGGAAGAGCACATGAGGAAAGTAGTGGATAAGTTCCAGAAAGATTGGGATACGCACATCTCCTTGTTTCTGATGGCATATCGCTCGGCAATACATGAAACTACGGGTCTGACTCCGGCAAAAGTAATTTTTGGAAATGATCTGCGGTTGCCAGCTGACTTGAAGTTTGGGATAAATGCTGATGAAGGAATAAATGCCAGGAAATCCACTAGCATCTTTGAAGAAGAAATGAGAGAAATACACGATCTTGTAAGACAACGGACGGAGATCATGAGTGATAAGATGAAAGCCAGATACGACAAAGCCATCAACTCGGAAGGTTTTAAAGAAGAAGATTTAGTGCTTTTATACAACCCACAACGAAAGAATCGTTTGTCCACAAAACTGCAATGTAACTGGGAAGGCCCATATAAAGTAATAAAGCGGATAAATGATGTTGTCTACCGCATACAAACTGTTGGAAGACCACGAAACAAAATGAAGGTGGTTCACCTGGAGAGGCTAGCAACGTTTGGATCGGGAAATGTGTCTGATCGGGACGATCACACTTAGGTGGAGGGCAGTGTGGCAAATGTTCTCAAGAATCGCTCATCTCCCAACTCTAGCGTATTTCCATCACTAGCGTCACCACCACAACTACAGCTGTTTAGATACATGACGTGAGAGCGACAGAGGGAGAGGCAGCTCGCGTGTTTGCGAATGTGGCACAAAGAGGAGATGACGATAGATAAACGCTTCGAGAACACTGTTGCACGAATAAACCAGAAAGGTGTAGACATTTCTAGGTTGTGAAGCTGCTGTTTGCTAGGGTAAATAAACCGCGCAAAGACAACGCACATCAATCAGTTTATTTTGAAGTGTTGTACAGTGAAGTATTGAACAGTGAATTAACCCGCGATATTGTACTTCGGCTTTTAGTACTGAATAAAGCGTACTACTTATTAAGCAGAATCGGAGTGTTTTATTTAACGTACAGTGATCGAACTCAGGGAAAATAATCAAGCAATCATCGAATTCGTCACAATATTGTGGCGAATGTTCTCAAGAATCGCTCATCTCCCAACCCTAGCGTATTTGCACCACTAGCGTCACTACGACAACTACAGCTGTTTAGGTACATGACGCGAGCGCGAGAGAGGGAAAAGCAGCTCGCATATTTGCGAATGTGACACAAAGAGGAGATGACGATAGATAAACGTTTCGAGCACACTGTTGCACGAATAACCCAGAAATGTGTAGACATTTCTAGGTTATGAAGCTGCAGTCTGCTGGGATATATAAACCGCGCAACCGGTTGCCAAGTGACCTTGCTCAATCCCGACTCTTGCGTCCTCGTTCGTGCACTCTGGGCAACGGGAGCCACCTAGGCTCGCGGCAGAAAGAGAGGGAGCCCCAGTGGGGCCACTCTGACATACTTGGTTTAAGGGATCACCGAGGTTTTTGCGTAGCGTCTGTTCACCATGAGGTGCGGCTGCAAGCGGGCGTCTGTCTTGAAGCAAGCGGCTCGCTATATAAATGTGTAAATATTTTCCAAAACCCCGAAACGGGTTGTGCGCTGGGTTTAGGACCCGCCACGTAAAAACTTAATTCCAATGAAAACAAATGCAAAGCCTCGGATGAGAACCCCCTTTAATGTTGACGACCCGGCAAAGCGAATAAGGCATAACGATTTGGATATTAGGGCATGTACCGGGAATGTCCGGACCCTTTCAAGGGACGGTACCGCTGCCCGACTGGTTGATGTCCTCGTAGGCGCAAAGGCCGACATCACCGCCCTGCAGGAAATGCGATGGACGGGGCAAGGAAAGACGACCATCGGTCCTCTTGACGTATACTACAGTGGCCAGACACGCGGCAAAGCGCGTGGTGTAGGATTCGTGGTGGGAAAGAGACTTCGCCGCCAAGTATTAGCGTTCACTCCTGTGAACGAGCGTCTCGCTGCGATCCGCATCAAGGCGAGGTTTTTCAACATAACATTTAGCTGCGCCTATGCGCCGACTGAGGAGACGGACGACGCAGAGAAGGACTCCTTCTACGATAAACTTGAACAGACTTATGATCGCTGCCCCAGCATGATATCAAAATCGTGCTCGGCGACTTTAATGCCAAGGTGGGCAAGGAAGGAGTCTTTGGTCCCACAGTTGGAAAATTCAGTCTCCACGATATAACATCCCCCAACGGCACTAGGTTGATTGACTTCGCCGCTGCTCGCAATATGGTCATCAGTAGTACCAGGTTCCAGCATAAGCGAATACACCAAGCCACATGGCTGTCCCCTGATCAAAGAACTAGAAACCAGATTGATCATGTCTTGATTGACGGCAGACATAGCTCCACCGTTCTTGACGTGCGGACACTGCGTGGTCCCAATATTGACTCTGACCATTATCTTGTCGCAGCCAAGATACGCACACGCCTCTGTGCAACGAAGAAAGTGCGCACAGTAACGGAAGGAAAGTTTGACGTCGAGAAGCTGCGCATGACACAGACAGCGGATAATTTCACAACTCGACTCTCACACCTGCTAGCAGAGGGCAATCCTCGACCTAACGATGTAACCGAGCAATGGAAGCATATCTCTCACTCATTGCGTACCGCCGCTGAGGCCACTATAGGGTTCCAGCGAGCCCGCAAGAACAACTGGTACGATGAGGAATGCAAAACTGCCTCGAAAAAAAAGGACGCTGCCTACAAGGAGACGTTGCGAACGGGCGCAACCCGCAGTGTATGGCAACAATATCGTGAGGCAAAGAAGGAAGAGAGACGCCTTTTCAGGAAAAAGAAAAGTGAGGCCGAAAGGCGTGAGTGTGAGGAGCTTGAGATGCTGGCTGACAGGAATGATGCCCGAAAATTCTATGAAAAGATCCGGCGGATGACGGAAGGTTTTAAGACCGGGGCAAGCTCCTGTAAGGACAATAATGGCGACCTGGTAACCGACGTACAAAGTGTACTTAAATTATGGAGGGAGCACTTCTCCTCACTGCTAAATTGCGAGGGAGACGTCGAACCCGATACGCCAATCCCCGACGATGGAAAAGTCGGCCCACCACCTGACTATGATGAAGTGAGGATAGCTATATCCCGGCTCAAAAACAGCAAAGCGCCTGGAAAGGACGGACTACCCGCCGAGCTGTTCAAACACGGAGGCGAAGAGCTGGTAAAAAGCATGCATCAGCTCTTATGCAGAATATGGTCAGACAAATGCATGCCTCCGGATTGGAATTTAAGTGTGCTTTGCCCAATCCACAAGAAAGGCGATCCCGCTAACCGCACCAACTACCGCGGAATTAGTCTTCTTAATATCGCATATAAGGTTCTTTCTAGCGTGTTGTGTGAAAGGCTGAAGCCCATCGTAGACAAACTGATTGGACCCTATCAATGTGGCTTTAGACCCGGTAAGTCTACCATCGACCAGATTTTCACGATACGCCAAATCCTGGAGAAGACCCATGATAAGAGAATCGACACTCACCATCTCTTTGTCGATTTTAAAGCCGCTTTTGACAGCGTAAAAAGGAGTTGCCTGTATGCCGCCATGTCTGAATTTGACTTCCCTGCAAAGCTTATACGGCTTTGTCAAATGACCTTGAGCAATACCAACAGCTCCGTCAGAATCGGGATGGACCTCTCTGAGCCATTTGAAACCAAACGAGGCTTCAGACAGGGCGACCCCCTTTCGTGCGATTTCTTCAATCTGATGCTGGAGAAGATAATTCGAGCAGCAGAGCTAAACCGCAATGGTACAATCTTTTACAAGAGCGTGCAATTGCTGGCGTATGCCGATGATATTGATATCATTGGCCTTAACAACCGCGCCGTAAGCGCTGCCTTCTCTGGACTGGATAAGGAAGCGAAAAAAGTGGGTCTTGCCGTGAACGAGGACAAGACGAAGTATTTGCTGTCATCAAAGAAAGAATCGGCGCACCTGCGCCTTGGCAGCCATGTCACTGTTGATAGTTACAAATTTGAAACTGTGAGGGACTTCGTCTATTTGGGAACCAGTATCAACACCGAAAATAATATCAGTCTAGAAATCCAGCGGAGAATCACTCTTGCCAACAAGTGCTACTTTGGACTGAGTAGGCAATTGAGAAGTAAAGTCCTCTCTCGAAGAACAAAGATCACGCTCTATAAGTCTCTCATCATACCTGTCCTGATGTATGGCTCAGATTCATGGAAAATGTCAAGAGAAGATGAGATGGCCCTTGCAGTATTTGAGAGAAAAGTTCTCCGGAAGATTTATGGTCCTTCCCGTGATGCCAACGGCGAGTATAGAAGGAAATTTAACGATGAGCTGTACGAGCTCTACGCAGATCTGACCATAGTCCAGCGAATTAAAGCCCAAAGACTCCGCTGGCTGGGCCATGTTATGCGAATGGACAAAGAAGCTCCAGCACAGAAGGTTTTCCTATCGTCGCCTGAATTCGGCAGCAGAGGAAGGGGGAGGCCTCGACTGAGATGGAAACAACAGGTGGAGGATGACTTGAACTCCCTTGGGGTTTCCAATTGGCGTCGGTTATCGCTAAAAAGGAATGACTGGCGTGCTTTGATACGAAACGGCAAGGCGGTTAAGCGCCAATAAATGATGATGATGAAAGACAACGCACATCAATCAGTTGGTTTTCAAGTGTTGTACAGGGAATTAACCCGCGATATTGTACTACGGTTTTTAGTAGTGAATAAAGCGTACTTCTTATTAAACAGAATCTGAGTGTTTTATTTAACGTAGTGATCGAACTCAGGGAAAATAATCGAGGAATCATTGAATTCGTCACTTTATCAAACCGTGGTTAACAGAGTCAAACGCTTTGGAGAAGTCGAGCAAACACAACATTGTTATTTTGTTACTATTGTGACGAATTCGATGATTCCTTGATTATTTTTCCGATTCTGTTTAATAAGTAGTACGCTTTATTCAGTACTAAAAACCGTAGTACAATATCGCGGGTTAATTTACTGTTCAGTACTTCACTGTACAACACTTCAAAATAAACTGATTGAAGTGCGTTGTCTTTGCGCGGTTTATATACCCTAGCAAACAGCAGCTTCACAACCGAGAAATGTCTACACATTTCTGGTTTATTCGTGCAACAGTGTTCTCGAAGCGTTTATCTATCGTCACCTCCTCTTTGTGCCACATTCGCAAACACGCGAGCTGCCTCTCCCTCTCTCGCTCTCGCGTCATGTATCTAAACAGCTGTAGTTGTGGTAGTAACACTAGTGATGGAAATACACTAGAGTTGGGAGATGAGCGATTCTTGAGAACATTCGCCACACTGCCCTCCACCTAAGTCTGATCGTCCCGATCAGACACATTTCCCGATCCAAACGTTGCTAGCCTCTCCAGGTGAACCACCTTCATTTTGTTTCGTGGTCTTCCAACAGTTTGTATGCGGTAGACAACGTCATTTATCCGCTTTATTACTTTATATGGGCCTTCCCAATTACATTGCAATTTTGGGGACAAACCTTTATTTCGTTGTGGGTTGTATAACAGCACTAAATCTCCTTCTTTAAAACCTTCCGAGTTGATTGCCTTGTCGTATCTGGCTTTCATCTTATCACTCATGATCTTCGTCCGTTGTCTTACAAGGTCGTGTATTTCTCTCATTTCTTCTTCCAAGATGCTAGTGGATTTCCTGGCATTAATTCCTTCATCAGCATTTATCCCAAACTTCAAGTCAGCTGGCAACCGAAGATCATTCCCAAAAATTACTTTTGACGGAGTCTGACCCGTTGTTTCATGTATTGCCGAGCGAAATGCCATCAGGAACAAGGAGATGTGAGTGTCCCAATCTTTAAGGAACTTATCCACTCCTTTCCTAATGTGCTCTTCTAAGGTTCGATTGAAACGTTCCACCATGCCATCTGACTGAGGATGCAGTGCAGTTGTTCGAGTTTTCCGAATACCCAATGTCTTGCACATTTCTTGGAATACGACTGATTCGAAATTCCTGCCTTGGTCAGAATGTAACTCCATTGGTACACCAAACCTTGCTATCCAATTTTTAGTGAACACCTCTGCAATGGCTTCTGCCTCTTGATTTGGAATCGGGTAAACTTCTGGCCATTTGCTGAAACAGTCCATAACAACTAATACGTACTTGTTCCCGAGTTTGCTAGTAGGAAATGGACCAGCTACATCCATGGCGATCCTCTCAAACGGTGCACCTGTGTTGTACTGCTTCATCTGTCCATGGCTTCTCGACTTGTTGTTGTTGTTGTTGTTAACAGCAAAGCACTCCCCGAAGGTTTTGGGGAGTGATGCCGAAGTTGACAGTCCTTGGCCGGATATGACCCCGGTACGCTGCGGTACTCCCTTGCGGTACTGCCCGACTGTCGTGGTAGCAATTTGGTATGACCAGTGGAACCTTCTAGGTCATGTCATCCCTCCATCCGTGAGGAAGAAGAAGATGGGTAATGAGAGGTGAGAGGAATCATATCCGTAGATCAACCATCGAGTAGCACGTCATTACCTATGTGCATATTAGTCGCCTCTTACGACCGGTATGCCTACCTCGGGCATATTCTAAACCCCTAACCCGCAGGGCATGGCTTCTCGACTTCGGACCCTTTGCTTTGATGTACACCTCAAAGTTGGCAATCCACTCCGCGATCGACTGCCGGCAACCAACCCAATAGAATCTCTGCTTGACTTTCTCCAACGTTTTCGTGACTCCGAGATGACCTCCACTTTGACCATTATGTAGCTCGTTGAAAACATCAGAGATTTTCTTCCTTGGGACAACTACCAGCTTCCGAGCGCATTGATCATCTTCGCTTTCCCATACTCTATGTAAGCAACCGGATACCAATTTCAGACTGTTCCACTGTGCCCAATATGACTTGGCAACAGGACTCTCTGCTGACATCTCCTCTCTTGTTGGTCGTTCGTTTTGCTCGATTCCTTGCATCACACGTACCAGATCTGGGTCCTCTAGCTGATACTTACTTAGTTGATCCATGTTCCATTCGTCCGTAGATGTTATAGTCATCAGCCGCACATCTATAACATCTTCCTTGGCCTCAGCTTTCGAACAATGCTTGCGTTCTAGGTTACATGGTCGCCGGGACATTGCATCAGCATTGCCGTGGTTGCTGCCTTTGCGATGCTCTATGGAAAAGTCATAACTTTGTAGTCGCTCTATCCACCGTGCCAATTGACCTTCCGGATTACGGAACTGCAAAAGCCATTTCAATGCTGCATGGTCTGTCCTGACGTGGAATCGCTGTCCATAGAGATACTTGTGGAAATGTTTGATGCACTCCACCAATGCCAGTAGTTCTCTTCGTGTTACACAATAGTTCCTTTCGGGCTTTCCAATTGTGCCGCTATAGTACGCCACAACCTTCTCCTGCCCATCGACAATCTGTGACAAAACTCCTCCAATCGCATAACCACTTGCATCTGTATCCAGAATAAACGTTGAACCTGGGATTGGATACGCTAACATTGGGGCAGTGCACAGCCGTTCCTTCAAGGTTTGGAAAGCCACTTCATGTTCCTTCTTCCCATCAAATGACATATTCTTTCTGGTCAACTCATGAAGGCTAATGGCTACGCTGGCGAAATTCGGTACAAATCGGCGATAATACGTGCACAGTCCAAGGAAACTTCGTAACTCATGCAAATCGTTGGGTCTTGGCCTATCCTTTACTGCATCGATCGTCTCTTTAGCCGTGCAAATTCCCTCCGTAGTAACCTTGTGACCCAAGTAACTTAGTTCCTTCTTCAACAATGCACACTTTTTGGGACTTAATTTCAGACCAGCGCCAGCTATCCTTTGGAAAACTTCCTGTAAGTTCTTAAGGTGTTCCTCAAAGCTTTTTCCCAACACGATGATGTCGTACAGGTACACCAAACATGTTTTCCAATGCAGTCCTTTCAATACTTGATCCATGAGTCTCTCAAAAGTAGCTGGAGCGTTACATAGTCCAAAGGGCATTACCGTAAATTGCCACAGCACCTCTCCAACGCTGAAGGCTGTCTTTTCCTTATCCTCATCTTTAACCTCCACTTGCCAATAGCCGCTTTTTATCCTGTATTTATTTAACAATACCGCTTCTGACACCAATTGTGACGAATTCGATGATTCCTTGATTATTTTCCCTGAGTTCGATCACTGTACGTTAAATAAAACACTCCGATTCTGTTTAATAAGTAGTGCGCCCTATTCAGTACTAAAAACCGTAGTACAATATCGCGGGTTAATTCACTGTTCAGTACTTCACTGTACAACACTTCAAAATAAACTGATTGATGTGCGTTGTCTTTGCGCGGTTTATATACCCTAGCAACCAGCAGCTTCACAACCTAGAAATGTCTACACCTTTCTGGTTTATTCGTGCAACAGAGATGAGCGATTTGTTGTTGTACTTTGTGTGCGTACTGTCAAAATTGCACTGAAAAATGGGCATAATGTCAAAATTTGAGAAAAAACTTTTTAATCAGCTGTCTAATGCCGCGACCTTCTAGTTGGATCATGATAAGTAGTACGCTTTATTCAGTACTAAAAACCGTAGTACAATATCGCGGGTTAATTTACTGTTCAGTACTTCACTGTACAACACTTCAAAATAAACTGATTGAAGTGCGTTGTCTTTGCGCGGTTTATATACCCTAGCAAACAGCAGCTTCACAACCTAGAAATGTCTACACATTTCTGGTTTATTCGTGCAACAGTGTTCTCGAAGCGTTTATCTATCGTCATCTCCTCTTTGTGCCACATTCGCAAACACGCGAGCTGCTTCTCCCTCTCTCGCTCTCACGTCTTGTATCTAAACAGCTGTAGGTGTGGTAGTGACGCTAGTGATGGAAATACGCTAGAGTTGGGAGATGAGCGATTCTTGAGAACAGTCGCCGCATTAAGAACACGAATATCATTCAGGATTTTAATTACTGCAGTTGTGCAACTATGTTTTGCTATAAATCCAGACTGGAAGGGGGAAAATAGTTTCAACTTATCAATATGGGAACTAATCTGCTCTGATAGGACTCAAAGGTCTTCGACAGTGCAGTAAAGATGATAGCCCAACGCCCGCTTGCTTTTCTGACTTTGCCTCGAGAAATGTCAAAATTCGTTTGAACTCTACTGAAGTATATGAAAGCTGGCCCAGTGGCAGCCTTACTTTGCTTGCTTTAAAGCGTCGAATAGCCCAAATCTCTATTTGACTGCGCTTTACACGCTTCACTATTTGTCTTGTTTGTCTCATCCTGTATTTCTGACAGCTTTTGAAGCTTCTACTTGGCCATAGAAGCTCTCAAAGGAAAGCAAGGTAAGCCTAGGCAAGCAAAGCAAGCATACATTGGGCCATCACCTTAAGAATTCTCATGGGACGATAATCACTTAAGCCCTGTATCCGCTCCGTACATTATTGGAAAGAATCCCCAAATCATGCGTAAGTGGATAAACAACTAAAATATCTTTGATATTAATGCATTTAAAATTAATACTATGTACACACTAGCGTGTTTTCGAGCTCATTCTGGTTTTCGCCATACAAAATTTTCAACCGAAAACCTGCGAAAACATCATGTTTTATCCCAAAACATCAACGAAAACCTTTCACAATCAGTGTCGGCTCAAAATTTTATCGGTAATAATCGAAAAACATACACACATATCTGATATGTCAAATGTTTTCATTTTGAATCTCGTCGCCCGAATTTATAAAAAATCAAAATGAAAATGTTTGTGCTATAAAGTAAATTTGAAATAAGTACGCTGACAGTAAAACTTAAAATAAGTACATAAAATATAAACTGCAAAGTCTCGACACAAAATTTGCAAAAACTAAAGCTGCAGTTCCTTGCCATCTTTGATGCTGCTGGAGTAGTATCTTTTATATTAAAAAAATATGGAAAAACATAAATATAAAAAAAGAACCATGTGGGGAAGAGACAGTGAGCTGGTCCTCATTGATATATGGAGAGGAAAGATCGACCAATTGCGCGGTGAGCGGAAGAACAGCCACATATTGGAAATAACGGCGGTGGAGATGGAGGAGCTTGTTTTTTCGCTTTGTCAGTCATCTAAAATTTAATGAAATATAATATAAAAACAAATATTTTAAACAATAACTCACATTTGTACGTTCCCAAAATTTTAATTATTTTTTCTCACAAATCACAATTTCTAGAACAGCTGATTACTGTCAAATGAAAACAAGAATAGCAGGTATGAACGCACCCGTTTTATGTGAGATGTTTTACACGAAAACAAGGTGTTTTCACTTCAGTGTGAACATGATCTAAGTGAAAGTGTTAAACATGCTTTGAAATGCTTATTTTACCATCTCAAACGAGCTACTCACCTGCCAAGAAATGTCAAACTCCATATAAAAAAACGCTTAAGAAATGGTCAAGAACTGTTTTCACACGTCAGATTTTCTTGAGCCAATACTCAGCTCATAAGAAAAAATACTACAATTTTCGATGATTGGCAACGCCCGCAACAGCCGAACACGGCTAGTTTCTACGTATTGCCGGTTCTAAGAGAATGGTACTAGGGACTGGATTCTCTAAAGGTGATGGCCCAATTCACGCTTGCCTTGCTGGCTTTGCCTCGAGAAATGTCAAAATTCTTTTCAACTCTACTGAAATGTATGACAGTTGGCCCAGTGGCAGCCTTGCTTTGCTTGCTTGAAGCGATTCAAAGAGTCGAATAGCCCAAATCTCTATTTGATAGTGCTTTACACGCTTTACTATTTGTTTTGTTGTTTTCTTGCTTGTCTCATCCTGTCTTTCTGACAGCTTTTGAAGCTTCTATTTGGCCATAGAAGCTTTCAAAGCAAAGCAAGGTAAGCCTAGGTAAGCAAGACAAGCAAATCAAGCAGGTTTTTCACAGAGCGAGATCTGACGATATCTCCGACTAAATCAACGGCGACGCTTTTTACGACGTGGACGCACCAGGTGAGAAATGAATTAGACATTTTCGTTGACGGCACTAAGCTACCAACTGTCAGCCACCCAAAGTTATTAGGGATGACATTGGATAATACTTTCTCATTTGCTGGTCATGTGTCTGCAATGGTCTCAAAGGTACGTGGTCGCAGCAAGATCCTCAAGTCACTTGCCGGCAGTACTTGGGGAAAAGACAAAGAAACGTTGCTGACTACATATAAGGCCATTGGCCGACCAGTCTTTGACTATGCTGCACCCATATGGTCGCCTAATGTACATAAAACCAACTGGACGAAGTTACAAGTCTGCCAAAATACTGCCATCAGAACTGCTACGGGATGTCTCCTCATGTCTTCCGAGTCTCACCTCCATCAGGAGGCAAAACTGCTCAATGTAAAAGAGCATGCGGAAATGCTGAGCAAGCAATTCCTTCTGAACTGCCACAAGCCAGCACATCCAAACCGTCATCTTTTGGACATAGATCCGCCCCCGAGAGACATAAGGAAACATCTCCGTAAACATTATGATGAGATCCGGCATCATATTACCTTGCCGTTTGATCTGCAGAATCATAAGCGGGCTCTAACCGACATCCACACCGAGTCGGTAGATACTTTTGTCGGATCTCTACCTGTGAACCCCGTTCTGAACAGTCCTCCACCGGATATTGCTGAAGAAGAACGCACCTTACCAAGGGAGACAAGAGTTACCCTGGCACAGCTTAGGTCTGGATATAGTGTAAGGTTAAACTCCTACTTGTCCAGACTTAATGACACAATCTCAAACACATGCCCTGCATGTGGTAGGACCCCCCATGATACTCTACATCTCTTCAATTGTTCATTTGAACCTACTCTTCTAACCCCTCTGTCCCTCTGGACAAACCCTGTTGAAACTGCACGTTTCCTTGGACTCCCCTTAGAAGAGCTTGATGAAGATCTTCGGAATGATCATACACTCTAGACAGGGCAATGCATTGTTAACAACAACAACAAGCATTTGGGTCATCACCTTATAAGTGTAGAAATTAAAAGTGTACACTGATTCAAAACTCATTTGCTCCGAAAACTTACACATGAGATTTTCATGCGATTCTGTAAATTATTGTGTACACTTTTGTGCTGAATGAGCGCTGACAAACACAAGAGGGTACGTTTCTACGTACTGCCGGTTCTGCGAGAAAGGTACATGTGCTTGCGCAGTACCCTTCGTACCGAAACGACCCAGGCTGTATTTTTTTTATTACAGCCTGGCCAAGAGCAGTACACCCGAAGTGACCCTGTCTAACGTGTCACGATTCCTCCCCCTAAAATTGTCATCCCTGGGGCAGTTCCTTGCAGCAGGGCTGCTCCCTATTCTGTTGTTCCGGTCTGGCGTTGAGCTAAACCCTGGTCCAACAGAATGGTTCTGCTGCGTGTGCCGGAAGAAAATTTATACCAGATGTTCGCATTCGGTGCAATGCACATCTTGTAAAGGTTGGCTACACAAGTCTAGTTGCTCCGGACTAGATCCAAAAACACACCGGCCTCTTAGTTTTTTTAAAACCTTTGTGGCGCCTTGCTGTTCACGTCTTAGAACGTCCCGTGGCTCGCGACGCTCCGGCGTAGCGCTATCGCCTCCCCTTCGCAATATATCTATTGCTCAGCAAACATTGTGTGTTCCCAGTTGTAGCTCGCGCCCTAGCCCGCTAACACCTCACACAGCAGCTCATAGCTACTCCCTACGTAGCACATCTATAGATGTTGTGAGCACTGCTGAGCTAAAACTCCCGCCCCAAAATATTCTCCTCCCCTCTACTTCTTCCGGTACCGGCACAAGTGTGAATCAAGGCCATCAGCTCCTGGTCCCTCACACTATGTGCACTGTTTGTCGGCACAGAATATATGCGTCCAGAGTGCCATCGGTCAAGTGCAATATCTGCCTTGGCCAATGTCACCTGCGCATATGCTCAGGGCTCGCAAACAGAAATCTATGGACTGATGCGTATGTTGCGCCGTGTTGTCGAGCTGTGCAGCCCACATTGCCGACAAATTCTACCTCGTTTCCCAACGAGCGGAATTTGTCGCCTTCAGGACTGCGACGACGATCACGGACTAGCATATTACCTCCACGGCGAGCGCACCAGTCCCTGACTCCCAGAGTGACCATTGCCTCTCCCCCGCATTTCAAAATAATGCAATTAAACTGCAATGGTATAACTGGCAAGATTGTGGAGATCACCAAGTTTATGCAGCAAAACTCCATCAAAATTGCTGCAATCCAGGAGACTAAACTTGGCACCCACTCGGATCTCAGAGCGAGTGGTGGCTACCACATTCTCCGGCATGATCGTACGGACGGTGGGGGTGGTCTTGCGTTCATCATCCACCAAACCGTGCGGTATAGGGAATTTGCATTCAACACCGACCAAGAGGACATACCCTTAGAGCGACAGGGTATTGTCATTTCAGCTGGAGGTGTTGATCTCGAGCTGATAAACATCAACATACCTCCCGTCACCTGTTGTCCCAGAAGTTATCGCCCTGATTTAAGCGATTTCCTACGGGGCGATAACCGTGTCATTATGGGCGATTTTAATGCACACCATGACATGTGGCATTCACGCCATTCTGCTGACGGCAGAGGACGGGAAATAGCCGAGCAAATTGACGCTTCCACATTCTGCGCGGTGAACACGGACGCCCCCACGAGGATGGCAGTAAATTGCAGTAGCTCCCCGGACATACCAATTGTTAGTCCGGGTCTAATAAACTGCATAAACTGGCGCCCAATGGTGGCTTTGGCATCAGATCACCTGCCAATCATCCTGTCCGTTGATCGTGCCCCGGATTTCACCACCTCTGAGAAGAGATCCTACGTAAACTTCAGGAGGGCTGACTGGGTTGGCTTTACTGAGTTTACTGAGAGCTCCTTTGGTGCTCTTCCCATACCGACTGACGTACGCCAAGGTGAAAAGGAAATACGTAAGGTCATAAATAGAGCTGCAGCCCTTTTTATACCAGCTGGGAGAATACAAAATATACGGCCAAACTTCCCAACTGAAGCTGCAGCCCTGGCCAATGAACGTGACCATATACGTAGCATCGATCCCGCAGACCCACAGATCAGTGGTCTCAACGCGGAAATCAGACGGTTGGCAGATGAACACAAACATGCCAAATGGGAGGAGCATCTGAGGTCTTGTAACCTCTCTACCGGTGTTGGAAAATTATGGTCCACAGTCAAATTCGACGGGCCCACCAAAAAACGTAGACATCACCTTTGGTGATAAGACGTTTAGTGACCCGAAGAAAAGTGCAACGGCCTTTTGCCGACAGTTTGTACCACACCCTACACAGGACAGGGACAGACGTAGGATCTTCAGGTGTGCGCATAAACACAAAAACAATGCCCCCGTTTCCATCACCGCTACAGAGGTTCGAGTGGCCATCAGGAAAGCCAAAAACTCTAAAGCTATGGGCCCTGACGACATAGCCATGGTGCATTTAAAACACATCGGTGAAGAGGGAGTAAAATACCTCACTACCGTCTTCAATTTGTCCCTGGCCACTTCTGTCATACCTGAAAAATGGAAACAGGCAGTCGTGGTCCCACTACTAAAGCCTGGCAAACCAGCTAACGTAGGGGAGTCTTATCATCCGATATCGCTCCTCTCGCCAGTAGTGAAGACATTGGAGGCGGTATTACTTCCTCTTTACCCTTCAAAGTTGAGGTTAGCCGAGCACCAACATGGCTTTAGAAAAATACGGAGCACAACATCTGCTCTAAATGCCATTAACACTCAGATAACTGACGGACTCAACCAGAAAAGCCCTCATCACAGGACGGTTCTAGTTGCTCTTGACCTGTCTCAAGCTTTTGACACAGTAAATCATGGACAACTGGTATCCGATTTGGAAGATTCATCGCTCCCCCCCTGTCTTAAGCGTTGGTCCGCCAATTATCTGAGTGGTCGTGAATCGTCTGTAGTTTTCAGAAACAAAAAATCAAAACCGAGAAAGATTAAACAAGGGGTACCGCAGGGTGGTGTCCTTTCCCCGCTTCTGTTTAATCTTTATATTTCGAGGCTTCCTTCCCCACCAGATGGAGTCTCGATTGTCTCTTACGCAGACGATTGTACGATCCTGGCTTCTGGCACTTCCGTTGATGAGCTATGCTCCAGGATCAATGGTTATCTCCCCTCTCTTGTTGAGTTTTTCACTGCCCGGAGCCTGACATTGTCGCCAACGAAGTCCTCGGCGACACTATTCACGACCTGGACGGCGCAAGTTGGCATGGAGTTAGAAATCTACGTAGGCGATCAAAAATTACCTACTGTCTCTCACCCCAAAATCTTAGGGGTAACTTTCGACCCCATGCACAAATTCGCTGCTCATTCAACCGCAATTGTCTCTAAGCTACAAAGCCGCAACAAAATTCTCAAGTCGCTAGCCGGCAGCACTTGGGGTAAAGACAAAGAAACGTTGCTGGCAACCTATAAAGCAATTGGTCGGCCGATCCTGAATTACGCGTCGCCGATATGGTCGCCGGGGCTTGCTGAGGTTCATTGGAAAAGACTGCAGGCCTGCCAAAATACCGCACTCAGAACCGCCACGGGATGCGTCCTTATGTCTCCAAAACATCATTTACATCATGAGGTGGAAATGCTCCCAGTTTTGGAGCACAATGAAATGCTAAACAAGCAGTACCTGTTGAACTGTTGCAAACCACAACATCCCAACAGACTACTGCTTGAGTATGAGCCACCTCCTAGGACCGTAAGGGCACATCTACGTGAGCATTTTGATGAGACCCGGCACCTCACACTTTCGCCGTTTGATCCAAAGGTACATACGCAGGCCCTGAAGCACATCCATGACACGTCCGTTGCGTCTTATGTCTCGCTCTGTCCACTGAACGCCGTTTTGCACGCCAAACCACCTCGCGTCGCGGCTGAGGAGCGTCATCTTCCTCGAGAGACAAGAGTCACTCTGGCTCAATTACGCTCTGGATACTGTAGCAGGTTAAACTCCTACTTATCCAGACTAGACCTTGACGTGCCGAATGAATGTCCGGCATGCGGCTCGTCACCCCATAATACCAACCATTTATTTATCTGCTCTTCGGAGCCCACTCTTCTAACACCCATCTCCCTCTGGTCCAACCCTGTTGAAACTGCAAGTTTCCTAGGACTCCCGTTAGAAGAAATTGATGACAATTTAGGTTAAGGAAAAGTACACGCTGGGCAGGGCTACACTCCGTTACAACAACAACAACAAGAGGGTGTTTCCATTGAAGTGAATAAGTGGTGGCGGTTAATACCATGTAAATTTTCACAGCTGTTTTGTGTACAGTAGGCAATGTATGACGTTTTGATTTTAGGGGCTTAGTCATAGTCGAGATAAAGTATGCACTAAAGTTAGCGTCAGATTTTTTGACAGATAGTCCGTTGGAAATGGTGTCAGAAATCTTTCACCAACTTTAGTGCCTACTTTAGCTCGACTATGACTATGTCCCAAAGTTTTTAAATGGCATTTGTAGACAATACTTTTAAAATGCTTTTCGAATATTATATTTTATGTCATTTAAAATATACATGATCTTGTTGAAATACCCTTTACACCGAAACTCACTGAAAAAAAGTCAGTGAAAATTTTTGACAAGTTGTGTAAATTATTTTGATACATCCGATTTTTTATCCTGCTTTTAGGGAAACACTACCCGGTAATTTCCCAAGACTTTATCCGGAGATGGTCAGCAGCGCAGTGATCGAACTCGGGGAAATTAGTCGAGGAATCATCGAGTTCTGCACATACTCAAACACGTTTTTTAACATCGATGAATCGCTTGCATGCCTATTTCAGTCATGAAAATCAATAAATTTTTAGAAACTTTACGGTCATAAAAATGTCAAAGATATTCACTCCAACAAATCAAATTCGACTTACCAATGTAGCCGTGGTGAGGCTGAAGAAGAGTGGCAAACGTTTTGAGATTGCATGCTATAAAAATAAAGTTCTGTCCTGGCGAAGCAATGCGTAAATTTGACACTAATAATAAAGTTTTATGTAAAATACCTAAAATTTGTATCCACTTAGGGAAAAGGACATCGATGAAGTTCTGCAGACACATACAGTTTTTATCAATGTTTCCAAAGGACAAGCGGCGAAGAAGGATGAACTTTTAAAGGCATTTGGCAAAATTGATGAAACAGAAGTGTGCAGAGAAATTCTTGCTAAAGGGGAACTGCAAGTGTCTGAAAAGGAACGACAATCTGTTATGGAGTCGCAACTAAGTAGCATTGTAAATAGCGTTGCAGCATTATGTGTAAATCCCGAGACACGGCGGCCGTATCCAGCTAGTATTATAGAAAAATCATTAAAAGATGCTCATTTTTCGATTAAAATGAACAAGAACACAAAGCAACAGACGCTTGATGCCATTAAGTTGCTTCGGGAAAACATGCCAATCGAACGCTCCCGTATGAAAATTCGTGTTTCTTTTGCGGGAAAAGAATGTGGCAACCGGTTAAAAGAAAATATAAGCAAATTAGCTACGAAAATAGAGCATGAGGAATGGGATGAGGCGACGCAACATATAACAGTACTTATCGATCCCGGTAACTATCGCGGTATTGATGAACTTGTTCGAAAAGAAACTAAAGGCAAAGGACTCCTTGAATTACTCGAACTAAAGGAAGTTGTAGAAAACGAAGAAATTTTTTGAGCTCCCTTAACCAGTCTTATTGCCTATTTATTTGTGCCTCCTTGTTCATATCTAGTTATTGGCTTGGCATAACCCTTTCAGACCTAGGGTTTATTTTCTTAATTATTTCGCATTAAGCGTTAGAATCAAAATAATTTTTGTAAATATGAGCCAAAATACACTACCAGAAAAATTTCCAAATGTCCTTTTTTGAAAACAGGACAACGCACAATTGTGGTATCTAGGTCATAGATTGTAAAATACCTCCATTAAAATAGTTATAGTTTCGATATTTATTTGTACTCAAAAATATTAAGATACTTCAGTCTTTTATAAAAATATTTTCACTTTAAATTTTTTGAATATACAGCGATATAAAATAATAAAAGAAAAATAACAATACTTTAATCAGTTACGTGTATGGTACCCTTGGCGCACAGTATAACCAGTATTTGCACTGAGGTGAAAGTTCTCCATGGAGGTGAATTTTTCAGAGTTGAAATCCATGGTAGGATGGAATTTCGCGGACGCATGGTTGCATTTCAGTAACAAAAAAAACTTTAGAAATATTTCAAGAAAAAAAATGAATTTAATGTATATATTCCATGAATTAATATAATATCATGAATTTACTGCACTACAAGAAGTATAAAAAATGTATATTAAAGGCCATATTGTAAAATTTCGTACAAATGCATATTGATGATCGGCTCTTTATGAACGATGCTATTAAATAGTAGTTTTGCGCAAAAAAGCACCCCTGTTAGTTGAGGACATTGAGGTGAATTTGAAATTCTTAGAAATTTTCCAAAACAAAATAAAGAAAATATTTTGCTTGCAGTTTTATATTTATTTATACTATTTATTTAATAGTAATATACGATTATCTGGTAGCTTTAGTCAAGGTACGGTGTTAATGAACTATGAGTCATCTTATATATAAAAACTAATGTGTTTTTATTTTAGGAGTGTCCAGTCTAAATATTAGCTGGAGAAGTTGAAATACTTATTACTAACCGGATAAGTATTTCCAGTACCTGGCAAATGAGGACTATTGTTATTGTGAACAAAAACCATGAACTACAAGTTGCGATGGAGCATTGCAAGCTGCACGTAATGTTGTAGCTGTAGCTAGGTGTAGCCCTGCCTAAATGTCAGACAGGGTCACCCGAGTGTATTGCTCTTGGCCGGGTCGATATAAGAAAACGGCCCGGGTCGCTTCGGCACGATGGGTACAGCACAAGTACTGGTACCGTTCTCGTAGAACCAGCAATACAAGAAACTAGCCGTGTAGGCTATGTAGGTCATTTAGCGTTACCCAGGGTGCACCAACTGGGAGGCGACCTACTTTTACATCGTGGCTGCCGCCGGAGGCCTTTTTATTCCATCTATACAATGTCCCAGGGGGTACCATAACAGTCGCCCATACGGCAGTTGCTACCCAAGGCCTTTTTTGTTGCATCTTGAATGAATGAATTAATCTTATGCACTCTGCGTGGTATTAGTTTCCTTTAGGGGTCAACTTCTAATAAATTAGCTAAAATTATGTGATATAGCTCAAAAGACGGCGTTCGGCCTCAGGATCTCGAATCCGGAAGCGCTTTTTTAATATTTTGCTTCTCTGCAGAGATATTTGCAATCAAAGTTTCAAGTTTTCATGTGGTTGTTGTAATTTTATTAGACTGTCCCTAAAAACGTGCAAAAAAAGTCCCGCCGTGGCGGTAGCCACGGTTATGTCACACGTCCGGACTTGGGATGGCGTAGCCCAGGGTTATTTTTTATAAGCGCGGCCGAAGGCCGCCAACTCAGAAAAGTGTTTCGTACATAAATACCATGGATTGCGCCCCATTTTTGGTATTGGACCCGGGTCATTTTTCGGTTTTTTGACCATAACTTTTCACTAAAACAAAAAATTAAAAAAAGCGCCTCCGGATTCGTGATCCTGAGTCCAAAACCCGTCTTTTGAGCTATCTCCCATAATTTTAGCTAATATATCAGCAGTTGACCCCTAAAGGAAACTAATACCCTCTGCGTTTATGCTCCTTTTTGGGGAGGCTAAAATCAAATCTGTTATAAATGAAACAAATTAATATAAATTTTCATCATTTGCACAACTTTTTTTATTTCCATTTGATTTTCACCACGCGTGATAGGGTTGCATTTTGTTGAAGTATTTGTTAGATAGTGATTTTTTCTCTAATACTTCACGTTGTCCTGCAAACTGGTTTTCCTTTCAGTTTAAAACGGTTAAAACAATTTAGGCATGTTCATAATCGATATAAAGTAGGTACTTAAGTTAGCGTCAACCCTTTGATACCCTTTCCAAGGGTCTATCTGACGCTAAATTTAGTACCTACTTTATTTCGTTCAGATTGTTGGACAGAGACAGATAAATATACAAGACTAAATGGGCTTGCTCAAGAACATCCTACAAATTATGACGGATAACACATAATAATCAAAAAAACCAAATTTATAATAGAACTATTTTTTCTACACCTTTTTAACTCGTACTTCAAAAACCGTAAAAATACTTTAGATAAGGTTAAATGCATTTAAGAATAGTGAATGGTAGTCCAACACCCATACAATTATTTTCAGAATAGTCAATTGTATCTTAAAAACTGTAAAATATGCTTTAGAATAATCAACTGTACTCCAAAAACTATAAATTGTACTTCATAAACTGTAATTTGTACTCGAGACCGTAAATTAGACTTCAGAAGCTTAAAAATGTACTCCAAAATAATCAGTTCTACTTCAGAAACAACAAATTCCAATCCAGAAGATGTTTCTGAAGTACATTTGATTTTTCTGGAATACGTTTTACAGTTTCTCGAATACAATGGGCTTCTTCGTAGCAAATTTTGCGAATATTAACAACCATTTACGTTTTTTAAAGTACATTTTACTCTAACCCACAATAAAATATACAGGCAGATTCTAAATAATTTCTTACTTTGCGGATTTTCTCCCTCTCATATAATTTGTGAGCGAAAATGTATGAAAAAGGTTCACTAGTGAAATTTATTTAGATTGGCACGATAAGCTTTTTGTCGAAAAATTCTCAAATTTCGAAATTTGTTTTGCGTAAAATTTTGCAAAAATCATTGGATCATGTGTTTCAATTTTGTGATATTGGAGTACTTCAATTGTAATACTTTCTAATACCTCAGCGGACCACCTTCAGCTTATTGAAAGCCGATCATTGCTCATGCTTTATTGACCAAAATCACGACACGATCGCTCTGACAATAGATACTCCAAGGAGTAACAACATTGGAATACATTGCAAAGTACTCTGAAAACAGAAACAACTGTAGCGTCTCGTTGTGACATTTAATTTTGACAGCTGACATAAATGCACGTAGACAAAGGCAACCTGTCTTATAACCGCGTTTTAACACGCGTTAACGCAGACTTGATCTAGTTTTATCTTTTTGGGTACGATGACATAATCAGCTGATTTTTCCTTGTATATTTTTTGGTTTTGTGCGTATTTGTCAAAGTTATAAATGTCACGCAACGCAATAAAGCTGTATTTGTTTTCGACTGAATACTCCTATGCGTGAGAAAAAACGCTGTGCATTGGTTCTTGGTTGAGTTGTAAAATAGTAATTTCTTTTTTTTGGAAATATAACCTAATATATACATATATAGTTTTACTTAAAACGCAAAATCCTAAATTTGACTATTTCTCCTCTTTTAAAGTAATTTGTTACCTCATAAAATTTGCAACACAACACCCTGAAATGGCTGAAAATAGTTGACTGCAACCCGAAGTTCTCTATGGAGGTGAATATAAGTACGTTTGTGTTAGTGAGTGCAACTACTGTCTATACTGTGCCTTGGCGGATCATCCGAAACTGAAGGCCAGTGATCGTAGCGATCATACCGTATGTCATCAGGTGCATCATGGGGTCGATATTTGGTTCCGTAAAAATCTTCAGGCAGTTGAAACGGTTCAACTTGATCAGGAGCTTTAAAATAAGCTGCAAGTACACAACCAAGTTCCATTTTAAATGTTAAAAACGACTTGACTTTTGACTTTGGTACGCCAGAAAGCTTACAGTCTCCTCTGTATTCCATCCATGAGTTATAGATTGCCAGATCAAGAAAGTGAAAAAATACCTTGACAGTCCATTTCTTTTTTTTTTTCATTTTAATCCTGTAATATTCAAGCATTTGATCACACAAATCAACTCCTCCCATAAACGAATTATAATTTTCAATTACGGAAGGTATTTCAACTGGCAAACGGCGTTTTAAATTTCTATTCCACCTCTCAACTTCACCCACAGGGTCCTTTCCACATTTACTTGAAGCAACAGTAACGCTCTTTGTGTCCTTCCACTTCACAAGAGCTACATTATTACTATTTGTAAACTGACATATATCGCCACGACTCATATCTTTGTCCAGAGGGAATTTAACACATTTGGGTATTCTGTTCGCCATAATTGTACCTGTTGCGGGATAATTCATTTGGTACAGCGCTTCTACGAGAGGTATTGTAGTAAAAAACCTGTCAAAATAGATCTGGCTGCCTTTTGGTAAGTTTTTTATTAACCTCATGACTATAGATGGCCCATGCCCAAGACCACAGTTTTCAAATGTCCCGGCACCTTGAAAAATTTCAAAATCCACTATAATACCTGTAGAAGTTGCACATACAAGATTTTTTAATCCAATGGGCCGCGGCTTCGATCGAATTACTTGTCTAGCAGGACATCGTCCAGTAAATGGTATCATCTGCTCGTCAATCGAGTAGCTTGTGATATCAGTTGCCAGTTCATTGCAACGCTTCCTAACCATGTCTATGATTGATTGAATTCTCCAAAATTTATTGGTAGAATCTGGAACGGAAAAGTCCTCAAAGTGTATGTCTGATCGAAGTTGGAGAAATTTGTCTCGAGACATAGTTATATATAGCGGGAATTTTGCATTCGTTTGACCAGTACATCCTTATTGCAGGATAGCCAAGGCAACCCATTATAATTGCACATCCGTAAAATCTTTTTATGTCGGCTGATACGTAACGCGCCTCCAGACCCCGATTAGCCAATACGTACTTTTTTGTAAAATTGACAGTATTCTCATAGTGCCATTCTGGAAAATAGTTATTAAAATACTCTAAGGGCGCCTTCAGGATTACGTTGTTTTGGCATCCATAAGTAACAGGGAGCTGCGTGCTAGGGAAAGGCGAATTTTTCCAAATCTCCTGCCTAGGGGGTGCTTTGGTTCTATTAATCGATGACGGCTGTTGGACATGTGGACTTGCAGTACTTAACTGTTGAGCTTCTCTATCCCCCTCATCATTATCCGTACTTTCATCGCTTTCTTGCTCTCCAGTGTTGACGTTAAACGGTGTCCAAGTTTCATCTATATTATCATCATCATCACTAAAGTCTATATCAGATTGATCTAGAATATCTAGAACTGCTTCAATGTCATCGCTGTTTCCCAAATCGGAAAATTTTCCTAGAAAAAATGTAGATAACACATTTGTGAGCAAGCAACGCAACAGCATTTTGTGCCTTAATAGCACAATTGTGATATCTGTTATACACTGCCTTCCAATTAATAGTAACTTTTAGAAAAAATTGTTTAAATGAACACAATCACAATATAAATACTATTATTAAACTTAAAACACTTTTATAATTTAAGGTTTATATGTTAAAAACGAATAAAACACTTACCACGTTGACACATGTCTAAGCTTGCTAAAGGTCACTTTGAAAATGAAACATTTTATCCGCTATTTAACATTCGAATATTTTTTTGTTTTTGCAGTTCTATTGAAAAACAGTTGTCACAATCACTGCTTGCCTGTAAACACGTGAACCAAAAATTTTAATGTAATTTTCTGTATTTAAAGCCAGATATCACAATTGATATAGCTAGGTCTGAAAGTGATAAGTGCAGAATACATACAATTCGCAAATCAAAAAAATATTTATATGTATCGATAGAGGTATTTGCGAAAAGTTGAAACGTATAATTTTTTTTTCGTGCAAAAAAAAAATTGTAGGGGTAATTCCACGTAAAAGGTCAAAAAATTGTGCATTTCCATCATAAATAGGTAAAAAAAGTAATCGGCTCAGGGTTAATTTTTTTTGAGTAAAAAACAGGGACTAAAAGTGGTTTAGAAAGGTCTTCTGCACATAAATACCATGGATCTCGCCTATAGAGGCAACCACCCGGAGTTGGCATGGCGTAGCCCAGGGTTATTTTTTATAAGCGCGGCCGAAGGCCGCCTACTCACAAAGGTGTTCTGCACATAAATACCATGGATCCCACCCATAGAGGCAACCACCCGGAGCTGGCATGGCGTAGCCCAGGGTTATTTTTTATTCAGAAAGGTGTTCTGCACATAAATATCATGAATCCCGCCCATAGAGGCAACCACCTGGAGTTGGCATGGCGTAGCCATCGTAATGGCCATTCTAAAAGAAAGTAAAGTATTTGATCGTTTTTGAACGAAATTAGATTTTTTGTTCGTTTTTAGTACATAGTGTGTCAAAGGGTTAATAAAGTATACATTGAATGAAAGGTATTTCGAAGAGAAAATTTAGGAACAAACAATTTTAAAAATCCATTCACCAGTTTGCAAGATATTTTGAAATGAAAAAAAAAAATTTTGACCTTTGACCTTGAATATCTTTTTAACCCTTCGAGTGCACCAAAAAAGAAAAGTACCGTTAAATTCAGCGTGAAACCCTCTTTCAGCCGATTTTTTTTTTTTTTTTGACAAATGTAGGTATTCTGCACTTGTTCATTGGCTTAAGTAAAGAATACGGCCCTTTCAGCTATGAAAAAAGAAAACATGTTCATTAACTGTGTTTAAGGACAAAAGTTTGGTGCATATGATCAGGGGCGGAGTTATGTTAGAGTGTGTGGTGGTGAACGGACGTGTTATTTTAATCGCTCCGCGAATTTATCATTTATACGTGTGTAATAAAATACCAATGTACAAATAAATATTAATACTAACAAAATTGAGCTATTAAAGTGTCAAAAAAGCAAACAATTGTGTTATTAGATAAACAAATTGAGACAAATACTTTTCTTCGATACTAAATACAGCTTATAAGCAAAATAAGTATACATCCAAGTATATATGTACATACAAACGTTAAATAGTTGTTGCGTTGCTCATCTCAAACGTAGCGGTTGCTTAATGCCAAATAAAGTAGGGTAGCAGCGCATATGACCGGGCAATCGACTAAAGTGTTAATCAACTGATCACTTAGTGGAGAGTGAAAATGGCCGAGGTATGCGGTAAATGCAAAAGGGGTATCCGAGGAGAGTCGGGGTTGCATTGTGTGGGCGTATGTGGTGGTGTCTACCACAAAACTATTGCATGTGCCTCGATATGTGAGTATAGCCTGTCAGCACTGGAAAACTGTCCGTACATACGTTTCATATGTGATAATTGCATGACTTACATATCACATATCCAACGTTGATGATGCCCTTAAAGAAATGTTGGATATAGCCAAATCCAATAAAATTAACTTGAGAGAACAAAAAAATGACATTGAAAAATTATTGAATGATCACAACAACGAAATAAAAATGTTAGTGGACTGCATTAAGAAGGCTAATAACGAAAAGCTAGGTGTTATAAAAAAAGTAGAGGCACTTTGTAAGACCAACAAAGAGCAAATGGAGAAAATGAGTCAACCTACTAGTGAGTTGTGTAAACAAAAAGACGATATTCTAAATGAAGTTAAGAGGGCTGAAAAAACAAGACAGTTCTAATCAAAAAAGTACCAATGTGCCTGAATCATATGCTGGTAAATTAAAAGGAGTTCCTCCTATAATAGTTAAACCTAAAAATAAACAAAATGTGGAAAAAACCCGGGTTGATCTGAACAAAATCGATGCTTCGAGTATGAAAATGAATGTGTCCAACAAACAAAATGGAACGGTAGTAATTAATACAGATAATGTTGCCGATAAAGATAAAGTTAAGTCAGCTCTTGCTAGTGGCCTCAGTGAAGATAATTATGAAGTTACTGAGCCCACACTGAATAAGCCTAAAATATTAGTTACGCATTTTAATGCTGAGTATACTGAGACTGAGTTAATTACCAGAATAAAAGCGCAAAACAGTTTTCTTAGCGAAGCTAATATAAAATGTATTCGCATATTTAAATCAAAGAGCAACCAGGAGGAATTCCATGCTATGATTGAAGTCGAGCATAAGTTCTTCCTGCAAATACTAGAATATATAAAATTAAGTATTGGGTGGGACCGATGCCCGGTATACGATGGGCAAACAGTAAGGCGATGCTATAAGTGCCTGGGCTTTAACCACAGCGCGGCCAAATGCACCAAAAGTTTAAGATGTAGCAAATGTATGGGTGAGCATATGTCTGACAATTGCACTGATAGGAGCGATAAAGAAATATGCGGCAATTGTTGCGATGCTAATACAAAGTTCGGGTTTAGTCTTAATGTTGAGCATAACGCGTTTAGCCATGATTGCCCAGTGTATCTCAGAAGATTGAAGCTCGAGAAGCAAAAGGTGGGATATTAGCAACCAACCCAGACTCAAAATAGGCTTAGTTGCTTAAAATGCATTTATCTAAATATAAATAGCTTACTGTCTAATAAAGCTGAACTTGAAAGACTTATTGAGATAGTTGACCCAGATATAGTTCTTTGCTCTGAAACATGCACAACTGAAGAAATAAATGATTCCGAAATATCTTTCCCGACATATCAGTTAGTAAGATGTGATTCTCATAGTAGACACACTGGAGGTGTAATCATTATCTTACGAAGCTCATTAGACTTCAAGATAGTATTAAATAGAGCTGTCAATAAAATTGTGTGGTGTGTCGTTGTTCGATTGAAAAGTATAGGAATTAAATGGAAAATCGGGGTTGTATATCACTCACCTAGTTCAAGTGATGCGGAATTTCTAGTATATATGGAGGACATTTTGTCTGAGATCTGCGAAAATACAATGAACACTATTGTTATAGGAGATTTTAATATAAACCTAAATATTGTTTCGACGTATAGTAAAAGGTTGAATGAGATTTTTGCTCACCAAGCAATGAAACAGATAATTAACTTTAATACAAGGGTCACAGAACATTCTTCAACGTTGATAGACTTGTTATATTCGAACAATGAAGAGGTGTCCTGTGAAAAATCTGATAAACAAATATCCGATCATGAAACTATAATGTTCAAATGCAACATTAACAAACAAGGTCTGCTTACTACGTTGTCAGAGGTAACGTCCTGGAGGGCGTATAGCCCTGACAACCTCTTACATTTATTAAGACAATGCAACTTTGCAAGTTTGACTGTTTCTAGTACTGATGCCTCGCTAGAATATATCAACAGCTGCTTGATTTCAGTTATGAGACAATTGACAGATAGCTATCTCCACTGGCGACTGGGTAGAATATGAAGCACCTAAAAAAGAGTATAAGGCCATGATTAAAGTAAAAAAAAAGCCGATATTTGGAAAATGAGATCGAAAAAAATAGCGATGATAGCCGTTTAATGTGGAAACACTTGAAAAATATAGTCAACCATAAAGATAACAAGGAAATTATAAAAGACGTTATTATCAATGAGAGAATATATAGGAATAGTGAAGATATCGCCGAAAACCTCAACAATTTCTTTGTAAACAGTATTAATGAACTTCACCGAAATATAGATATGGTTGAGTATGAACAAACGCCTTTGGTGAACCCTCAAGCCCCTTTTAAGTTTTGCCAAATCTCTACTGATGATATTATACAAATTGTCAGCAAATTCAAAAGAAAAATCGGCGGGAACAAGCTACTATCTGAGGGTGTGATTAAAGACTCAGTGGAGTATATGGGACACTTTTATGCAAGGCTAGTAAATGATTGTCTACAGTCTGGAACAGTACCGAATGCATGGAAAATATCTACCATAGTTCCAGTTAAGAAGGTGAAGAAGACCACCAAGGCAGAGGAACTTAAAAACCAACTCTTACAATATATTGAGTCCAATAGCATAATCATAAAAGAGCAATCAGGCTTCAGAGCTAACCACTCATGCGAAACAGCACTTAATTTAG
Source organism: Campiglossa producta (assembly GCA_964058755.1). NCBI lineage: Eukaryota > Metazoa > Arthropoda > Insecta > Diptera > Tephritidae > Campiglossa > Campiglossa producta. Next base: position 69,455,655 of record CAXKVI010000002.1, read on the forward strand.
TAATTTCCCAATGGAAAGAGGAGCTTAATTCAAAGAGGGTCGTCTTAGCCGTGTTTATTGACCTTAAAAGAGCCTTTGAAACCATTGACAGGGATATCATGCTAAAAAAACTAGAATGTATCGGCATAAAAATACGGAACTCAACTGGTTTCGTAGTTTTCTTACAGACCGAAAGCAACAAACCGTTATAGGCTTGTCTACTTCTAGATGTGTACCTGTCGACATTGGCCTCCCACAAGGATCGGTCTTAGCTCCTATTCTCTTCAATGTTTATATTAACGATATTATTGCGGCACTAAAGCACTGTAAGATAAAACTGTTTGCTGACGACACTCTTTTAACAATCAGTGATAGTAGCCTACCCAACGCGTTGACGAAGATGCAAGAGGACCTTGATTCACTGTACGATTGGCTTTGCATAAACAAACTGAAATTAAACGTGCAAAAGACGAAATTCATGGTCGTATCGAGGGCAAGTAATACAAACTCCGATAACTACGATTTAAAAATTAAAAATGAAATCATAGAGGAAGTGAAACTTATCAAGTATCTAGGCATTTATATAGATAATAAGTTAAAGTTTGAAGACCACATTGACTATACAGTTAACAAAATTGCAAAAAAAAGTGGGTCTTATGCGAAGATCTTGTAAGTATCTAGGAAGAAGGTATAAAATCATGGTCTATAGGTCTATAGTCGAACCGCACTTTATATACTGTCCAACAATTTTCTTCATAGCAAGTGATGCGCAAATTGATAAACTGCAAAAAATGCAAAATAGAGCTAGAGATTTATACTTAATAAACGTTATGATACACCCATACTAGGCAAGCTAACACAACTAAACTGGCTGAGTGTAAAACAACAAATTTTTTTTCATGCAATGAAATTTGTATGGAATATAAAGCACTGCAGGTTACCGAGTTATTTAAGTGATAACTTGAGATACATAAACGAAACGCACTCATACTTGCTTAGGGAAAACACTAGATTCAGGCTGCCGTTGTACAGAACGGAAATAGATAAAAAAAATATATTCTACAAAGGACTCAAATGCTTTAATGAGCTTCCACGCGAGATAAAAGATTGTGTAAACTTTTCTACGTTCAAGCGCCTTTTGTTTAATCATTGTCTATGGGATAATAAGTAATCAAGGGGCATTCTATATGGGCGTTCCAGCATTTCAGCATAATCAACTGGATGCTGCGCGGAATCACGTCCATTCCGCCAGCACACAAATAATATCCCAGAATAAAAAATAAAGTAAAAATCTGAATGAGGCTACAAAAAAGTAAAAAAAAAAAATTAACATTTCAGCATAATCAACTGGATGCTGCGCGGAATCACGTCCATTCCGCCAGCACATAAATAATATCCCAGAATATAATAAAAAAAAAAATCTGAATAAAGCTACAAAAAGGTCAAAAAGAAAATGAAAAAAAAACAAGTAAGGAAAGCTGTCTTCGGCTGTGCCGAAGGCTAAATACCTTTCATGAATAAGCGTCTCGATTTTCACTGTTTGATCCCAGTACAGCCTGTGTGAATTTAACTTAAGCTCATACCGAAATTATCGGAACTACCGATTATATGGGGGCGATGTGTTATATTGGTCCAATCTCATTGATTTTTAACATCGACATTTCACATTCTAAAATAGCAATAGTTACGAAATTTCACGTTCCTATAAAACTACAGGAGTTATCTACCAAAATCCGTTTATTGGAACAATGGATTGTATGGGGGCTATGTGAAATATTTATCCCATCTCGATGATTTTCAACATCGATATTTCACATATAAAAATAGCAATACGTCCAAAATTTCACGTTCCTAGGTGTTTAATTACAGGAGTTAGAGCCCAAAATCCGTCTATCGGAATAATCGATTGTATGGGAGCTATGTGAAATATTTATCCCATCTCGATGATTTTCAACATCGATACTTCACATATAAAAAGAGCAATACGTCCAAAATGTCACGTTCCTAGGTATTTAATTACCGGAGTTATAGCCCAAAATCCGTTTATCGGAACAATCGATTGTATGGGAGCTATGTGAAATATTTATCCCATCCCGATGATTTTCAACATCGATATTTCACATATAAAAATAGCAATACTTACAAAATTTCACGCTCCTAGGTGTTTGAATTACATGAGTTATAGCTGAAAATCCGTTTATCGGAACAATCGATTGTATGGGAGCTATGTGAAATATTTATCCCATCCCGATGATTTTCAACACCGATATTTCACATATAAAAATAGCAATACCTACAGAATTTCACGTTCCTAGGTGTTTAATTACAGGAGTTATAGCCCAAAATCCGTTTATCGGAATAATCGGTTGTACGGGAGCTATATGTAATATCGGTCCGATCTTGCTGGTTCCGACAAATGATTTCTATATTGGAAAATGGTGGCCGCATACAAAATTTCAGCCAAATATCTCAAAAACTGAGGGACTAGTTTGCGTTCAAACAGACAGACAGACAGACAGACAGACGGACAGACGGACATGGCTAAATCAACTCAGCTTGTCATCCTGATCATTTCGGTATACTTATTGATGGGTCTATCTCTTCTTCTTCTCATACTTACAAACATCGGACCAAAGTTATAATACCATTTCATGTTTATGAAAGGTATAAAAAAAAACACGTCACACTAAACTAAACTTTAACCGAGCGCTGCGCGGAATCGCGTCCATTCCGCCAGCACATAAATAATATCCCAGAATAAAAAAAAAAAAATAAAAAAAAATCTGAATAAAGCTACAAAATAATTAACCGAGCGCTGCGCGGAATGGTGTCCGTACCGCCGGCACCACAACATCCACAAGAAATATATAAAAATAAATGATTGTAACAAAGCACGGCTATAAGTTCTTATTGAATGCTGCGCGGAATCTCGTCCATTCCGCCAGTAAAACACATATTGCTTCCAGTATACCGAAGGAATGTTGCTCGGAATCGCGTCCATTCCGACAACATAAACAGTTATATACTCATACAACATGTGCATACTTATATTAACACTAGTATTAAGACATTTGTTAACCAATGCAATGTAAAATCTTGTTAACTACATATATAAGTAACGTTGTAAAATTTTGTTATCATTTATCACAAAACTTTGTTTCATATAGGTCTTTAGACCGCAATAAATAAATTGAATTGAATTGAATGAAGGGGTAATGGTTGAAAAATGGAATCGTGGTGGCAGCCACGGTTATAGCAGACACCCGGACTTGGCATGGCATAGCCCAGGGTTAATTTTTATAAGCGCGGCCAAAGGCCACTTACGCAGAAGGGCTTGGCATAGTGCAGCTCAAGTTTGTATTTAAAATTAAACATTAAATTTTGCACATACGCGGTTTTGCACCGACAGCAATGGTACCTCAAATTAGAGGCAATTTAATTACCAGGGCAACCAAAAATATGCGGTATAAAATGTGTTTTATGCGCATTAAAAGATCCTTAAAAACATAATATGCGCTAAATTTTTTTTTTAATTCTCAAATTCAAAAAATTTTTTTAAATAATTTTTTTTTTTATTGAAGAGCATAACGAAAGAATAAGTTTTAAAAAGTAATAGTATTCCAGGCGAAGAAGACAAAAAATAGATTGAATACGGAAGTGACTCGGACCATAGGTTTTTTGCGTTATCTTTCTGTCCTACTAGAGAAAATTAAAGGGTAAACAATAATATAAAAACAAGTAAGGAAGTCTAAGTTCGGGTAAACCGAATCGTTCTACCATAATTTGTTTAAAAGTTACGCCCAGTCGAATTTTCAAAAATGTCTCCCAAGCCAAGGCGTGGTACCACCCACTTTTTCAAAATTTAACAGAAAATCATATTAGAATGATAAGAGAGATTCGCCTATGAAATTATATCATTTTATCCATTTCAGCTACCGAGACGTCAACGAGATAAATATAAATTTTGTAAATCTGCCAATCTCTACTGATAATATACCTATGTATGTGCTGATAATTATTGTAATCGTGCTAATGTCGATTTTGGTCCTCTTGAGTTTGTTAGTGTCGATGATTGTGATGTCGTACAAGCCATTCTTTCTGTAAAGTCTAATGCTATGGGGTTTGATGGTATATGTCCGAAATTTTTAAAAATTATTCTTGCTAAAATCCTTCCCTGGTTAACCTACTTGGTCAACTCTGTGTTGACGACCTGTGTTTTTCCCAAATGTTGGAAAAATGCTAAGGTAATTCCTATCCCCAAGCAAAACAATGAGTATAGGCCTATAGCCATTCTGCCTTTCCTCTCCAAGGTCGTCGAACGAATTTTGCACTGCCAGATAAATACATATGTGCAGAATAATAAACTTCTCACAGATTCCCAGTTGGATTCAGGTCGAATCGCAGCTGTAAAACAGCGCTCCTATCGGCGATAGAGGATTTGCGAGAACAAGTTGATATAAATGTACTGCCTTCGTAACTCTTCTCGACCACTCAAAAGCGTTTGATTCTGTCGACCACACGATTCTCTGTAAAAAGCTGGACAACCTTTTTAATTTTTCCAATTGCGCAACAGCCCTCATCAGATCCTATTTGGCCGAGCGAACCCAGGCAGTAAGTGTTGGTAGCAGAAAGTCTGACTTCGTAAGTGTTGTAAGAGGTGTCCCACAAGGCTCAATCCTAGGTCCGCTGTTATTTGTTTTATACATAAATGACTTGCCTTGTGGTCTTAAGTATTGTAATATCCACATTTATGCTGACGACGTACAATTGTATATGTGCTGTCCTAGTGATCGTACCAGTTCGTGTATTAATAACTTAAATTATGATTTGTGTCAAATTGGTTCGTGGGCTTCTATGAACAGCTTATTCTTAAATGTCTAAGAAGTCAAAATGTATAGTAACCCTACTAGACATATATCAGTCATTTGAATAGTCAAATGTCAGGTATGGCTGAATGAAATCTATTTCAGGCCGTAGTGCAAAGTTTCATTCAGGTTTTCAAGAGCGACATTACAATCCTGAAAAAAACAATTTGTATACGTGTATGGTTTTGCGTCTCTTTCTTACTAATTAAATACTCTATAAGGCTCTCCTTATCTTTGTCCGGGCACTTTTCCTTCATTCGTGACATAGATGTCAGTCAGGCATGAGTAAACAAAGCTGAGCAACAACAATAACAAACCTACAACAACAACAAGAATGCTACATAAATGAAATTAGATCCGATTTAAAAGTTTTGCATATATTCTTAAATGATTACATATTATGATACATTTGTATATTATCTACATATGTTGGCATGCGTAAAAAATTATTAATAATATGTACAACCAATTTTTGAACATAACTAACAATTGCATTCCTGCCGCTGCAGCTGCTGCAATTTCTTCCACTAAAGGGGCCGTCTTGAAGACGACGATCAGCAACAGACTCTACGCGTCTATTGGAACTACTGCGTTTGATTTTGGCTTCGGGAGCCTTTGGCGAATCCTCATCAACTATGCATTTGTAGATTTCACGATTCAAAGCCGTCTCTTCGATTTCTTTTTTTGCTGCTGCTTCTTCCTATGCTGCTTTTTATCGGTGTTAGTTTTGCTATTACAGCGAAGAAATGGTTTTTTAGAGCAAAACATGCGAAATAAAAGCAGACGAATTAATTTTTTCCATTTTTGAAAATTGAAATTGACGTAAAATCTCTAAAATTTTTTTCTTTTGACACGAACAGTCAAACCAAAAAAGAAGAGAAGAGGATTGTTTGTCATTGTGTAGGTGTTGTCAAAAAAGGTGTAAGTGTATTGGAGTTTCCTACAGCACGCTTTAGCAGGGAATCCATAGAAAGTCCCTTGATAAAAGTGGCTTGGAAAATTTAATTTTGGACAACACTATTACAGAATACGTTGACACGGCTAAAAATCTAGGTGTAGTTTTCAACAATACTTTGACATGGAAAGATCACATTTTCCGCACGGTGGGAAAAGTGTATGGGATGCTTGTTGTTGTTGTTGTAACGAGGTGTAGTCCTGCCCAACGCGTATTTTTCCTTAACCTAATTGTCATCAATATCTTCAAACGGGAGTCCAAGGAAACTAGCAGTTTCAATAGGGTTGGACCAAAGAGAGATGGGTGTTAGAAGAGTGGGCTCAAATGAGCAAGAAAATAAGTGATTGGTATTGTGGGGGGACGAGCCGCATGCCGGACATACATTCGGCACATCAGGGTTCAGTCTAGATATGTAGGAGTTTAACCTGCTACAATATCCAGAGCGTAATTGAGCCAGAGTGACCCTTGTCTCTCGAGGAAGATGACGCTCCTCTTCTTTGTCTTTACCCTAAGTACTGCCGGCTAGTGATTTGAGGATTTTGTTACGGCTCTGTAATTTTGAGACAATTGCAGCTGAATGGGCAGCGAAAGTGTGCATGGTGTCGAAAGTCACTCCTAAGATTTTTGGGTGAGAGACAGTAGGTATTTTATGATCACCTACATAAATTTCTAATTCCATGCCAACCTGCGCTGTCCACGTCGTGAATAAGGTCGCCGAAGACTTTGTTGGTGACAATGTCAAGCTTCGGGCAGTAAAGAACTCGACTAGAGAGGGGAGATAACCATTTATTTTAGAGCACAGCTCATCAACGGAAGTACCAGTTGCCAATATCGTGCAATCGTCTGCGTAAGAAACAATCCTACCTTCTTCTGGTGGAGGAGGAAGCTTCGAAATATAGAAGTTAAACAATAACGGGGAGAGGACACTACCCTGTGGTACCCCTTGTTTTATCTTCCTGGCTTTAGATTTTTTGTTTCTGAATACAACAGACGACCAACGACCACTGAGATAATTGGCGGTCCAACGCTTTAGACAGGGGGGAGTGACGAGTCTTCCAAATCAGCTACAAGTTGCCCATGATTTACTGTGTCAAAAGCTTGACTCAAATCCAGTGCAACTAGAACCGTCCTGTCATTAGGCCTGTTTTGATTTAGACCGTCAGTTATCTGAGTGTTTATGACATTTAGAGCAGATGTTGTGCTCCTACCTTTCCTGAAGCCATGTTGGTGCTCAGCTAACATCAAATGTGATGTATAGAGCGGGAGTAAGACCGCTTCAAGTGTCTTTACTACTGGCGAGAGGAGTTATATCGGGCGATATGACTCCCCAACGTTAGCTGGCTTGCCAGGCTTTAGTAGTGGGATCACGGTTGCCTGCTTCCATTTGTCGGGTATGACAGCTGTGATCAGATTTGATTGGGAACGGGGGCATAGTTTTTGTGTTTATGCGCGCGCCTGAAGATTCCACGTCTTGTCCTGTCTTGCGCAGGGTGTGGGACATATTGTCGACAAAAAGCCTGCGCACATTTCCTGGGGTCATTTAATGTCTTGTCACCAAAGGTAATGTCGACATTTTTTGGTGGACCCGAAGGATTCGACAAGGACTTGACGGTGGACCATAATTTCCCAACACCGGTAGAGAGGTTACAAGACCTGAGGTGTTCCTCCCATTTGGTTTGTTTGTGTACGTTAACCAGCCGTTGAGGTCTCCAATTTGCCATGCTTGGTTTAAATACGTATACTGAGACAATTGCAGCTGAATGGGCAGCGAAAGTGTGCATGGTGTCGAAAGTCACTCCTAAGATTTTTGGGTGAGAGACAGTAGGTATTTTATGATCACATACATAAATTTCTAATTCCATGCCAACCTGCGCTGTCCACGTCGTGAATAAGGTCGCCGAAGACTTTGTTGGCGACAATGTCAAGCTTCGGGCAGTAAAGAACTCGACTAGAGAGGGGAGATAACCATTTATTTTAGAGCACAGCTCATCAACGGAAGTACCAGTTGCCAATATCGTGCAATCGTCTGCGTAAGAAACAATCGTAACTTCTTCTGGTGGAGGAGGAAGCTTCGAAATATAGAAGTTAAACAATAACGGGGAGAGGACACTACCCTGTGGTACCCCTTGTTTTATCTTCCTGGCTTTAGATTTTTTGTTTCTGAATACAACAGACGACCAACGACCACTGAGATAATTGGCGGTCCAACGCTTTAGACAGGGGGGAGTGACGAGTCTTCCAAATCAGCTACAAGTTGCCCATGATTTACTGTGTCAAAAGCTTGACTCAAATCCAGTGCAACTAGAACCGTCCTGTCATTAGGCCTGTTTTGATTTAGACCGTCAGTTATCTGAGTGTTTATGACATTTAGAGCAGATGTTGTGCTCCTACCTTTCCTGAAGCCATGTTGGTGCTCAGCTAACATCAAATGTGATGTATAGAGCGGGAGTAAGACCGCTTCAGGTGTCTTTACTACTGGCGAGAGGAGTTATATCGGGCGATATGACTCCCCAACGTTAGCTGGCTTGCCAGGCTTTAGTAGTGGGATCACGGTTGCCTGCTTCCATTTGTCGGGTATGACAGCTGTGATCAGATTTGATTGGGAACGGGGGCATAGTTTTTGTGTTTATGCGCGCTCCTGAAGATTCCACGTCTTGTCCTGTCTTGCGCAGGGTGTGGGACATATTGTCGACAAAAAGCCTGCGCACATTTCCTGGGGTCATTTAATGTCTTGTCACCAAAGGTAATGTCAACATTTTTTGGTGGACCCGAAGGATTCGACAAGGACTTGACGGTGGACCATAATTTCCCAACACCGGTAGAGAGGTTACAAGACCTGAGGTGTTCCTCCCATTTGGTTTGTTTGTGTACGTTAACCAGCCGTTGAGGTCTCCAATTTGCCATGCTTGGTTTAAATACGTATACTGAGACAATTGCAGCTGAATGGGCAGCGAAAGTGTGCATGGTGTCGAAAGTCACTCCTAAGATTTTTGGGTGAGAGACAGTAGGTATTTTATGATCACCTACATAAATTTCTAATTCCATGCCAACCTGCTCTGTCCACGTCGTGAATAAGGTCGCCGAAGACTTTGCTGGCGACAATGTCAAGCTTCGGGCAGTAAAGAACTCGACTAGAGAGGGGAGATAACCATTTATTTTAGAGCACAGCTCATCAACGGAAGTACCAGTTGCCAATATCGTGCAATCGTCTGCGTAAGAAACAATCGTAACTTCTTCTGGTGGAAGAGGAAGCTTCGAAATATAGAAGTTAAACAATAACGGGGAGAGGACACTACCCTGTGGTACCCCTTGTTTTATCTTCCTGGCTTTAGATTTTTTGTTTCTAAATACAACAGACGACCAACGACCACTGAGATAATTGGCGGTCCAACGCTTTAGACAGGGGGGAGTGACGAGTCTTCCAAATCAGCTACAAGTTGCCCATGATTTACTGTGTCAAAAGCTTGACTCAATTCCAGTGCAACTAGAACCGTCCTGTCATTAGGCCTGTTTTGATTTAGACCGTCAGTTATCTGAGTGTTTATGACATTTAGAGCAGATGTTGTGCTCCTACCTTTCCTGAAGCCATGTTGGTGCTCAGCTAACATCAAATGTGATGTATAGAGCGGGAGTAAGACCGCTTCAGGTGTCTTTACTACTGGCGAGAGGAGTTATATCGGGCGATATGAGTCCCCAACGTTAGCTGGCTTGCCAGGCTTTAGTAGTGGGATCACGGTTGCCTGCTTCCATTTGTCGGGTATGACAGCTGTGATCAGATTTGATTGGGAACGGGGGCATAGTTTTTGTGTTTAAACGCGCGCATGAAGATTCCACGTCTTGTCCTGTCTTACGCAAGGTGTGGGACATATTGTCGACAAAAAGCCTGCGCACATTTCCTGGGGTCATTTAATGTCTTGTCACCAAAGGTAATGTCGACATTTTTTGGTGGACCCGAAGGATTCGACAAGGACTTGACGGTGGACCATAATTTCCCAACACCGGTAGAGAGGTTACAAGACCTGAAGTGTTCCTCCCATTTGGTTTGTTTGTGTACGTTAACCAGCCGTTGAGGTCTCCAATTTGCCATGCTTGGTTTAAATACGTATACTGAACTTTTCTGTAAAAGTCAAAGTTTGAGGTAAAGCCAAAATAAAGTTTTATGTAACTGACCCTTAACTTCTGGGGCAGCAGGTGACGGGAGGAATGTATATATTAATTAGCTCGAGATCAACACCACCAGCTTGTATAACTATACCCTGACACTCTAAGGGTAAGTCTCTTTGGTCAGTGTTGATATCAAATTCCGTATACTGCACCGTATGGTGAACAAGGAACGCGAGACCACCTCCGCCGTCCGTACGGTCATGTCGGAGTACCTGGTAGCCTCCACTCGCTCGGAGATTCGAGTGGGGCCAAGTTTTGTCTCCTGGATTGCAGCAATTTTGATTTTATGTAGCTGCATAAATGTGGTTATCTCCGCTATCTTGCCGGTCACGCCGTTGCAGTTAAATTGCAACAATTTAAATTGCGAAGGAGAGGCAATGGTCACTCTGGGAGTTACAAGACTGATGTGTACGCCTAGATGGTGGTAGGCTATGTCGCGATATTGATCTCCGTTGCAGTCCTGAAGCCGGCGGATTTCGTTCATTATTAGATGAGTGTACATTCGTCGGCGTTGAGGGCTGCACAACTCGACAGCAAGGCGTGACGAACACATCAGTACAGAGATTTCTGTTTGCGAGCCCAGAACATATGCGTAGGTGACATAGGCCTAGGCAGGAGTTGCACTTGACCGATGCCACAGACGCATATATCCTATGCCGACATACAGTGCACGAAGAGTTAGGGACCAGAAGTTGATGGATTTGACTTTCATTCGTGCTAGTGCCGGAAGAAATTAGTAAAGAGTTTAGAGACGGGGGCTGAAACTCAGTAGTGCTAAAAGCATCAACTGATGTGCTACGAAGAAAGTAGCCATGCGTGGATGCTTGAGATGTTGATGCACTAGGAAGCAAGCTACAGCCGGGAACACACATGTTCTGCTGGGCAATATAAGTATTGCAGGTCGTGGAGACTTGATTTATAGAGGGCGATAAAGCAACATTTGAGCGCCGCTTGCCTCGGGACGTCCTAGGACGTGAACAGCAGGGCGCCACAAAACTTTTGTAGAAACTAGTGGGCCGGTGTGTTTTAGGATCTAGTCCGAAGCAACTAGATTTATGCAACCAACCTTTGCATGATGCACACTGTACTGAGTGCGATCGTCTTGTATATATTTTCTTCCGACAAACGCAGCAGAACCAAGAGAATTAGGAGCAGCCGTGCTGCAAGGGGCTGTTACGGGGATGACAATAGGTGAGGGAATCGTGACGCGTTAGACAGGGTCACTTCGAAATGTATTGCTCTTGGCCGAGTCATTATAAAACAAGTAAGGAAAGCTGTCTTCGGCTGTGCCGAAGGCTATATACCTTTCATGAATAAGCGTCACGATTTTCACTGTTCGATCCCCAGTACAGCCTGTTTCAATTTAACTATATTTACTATACACATTACACATCTTTGTTATAATTTAAAAAAACTTACAAAATAATAGGATCCGAGTTATCGGAACAATCGATTGTATGGAGGCTATATGTTACATTTGCCCGATCTTGTTGATTTTCACTATATGTACTACGTAAATAGAAAGTACTCGAGTAGCAAAATTTTACGTTCCTAACTTTTTAATTGCAGAAGTTTTGGTCAAAAAACCTTATATCTGAACAATCGGTTGTATGGGGGCTATATGTTACATTTGCCCGATCTTGTTGATTTTCACTATATATACTACGTAAATAGAAAGTACTCGAGTTGCAAAATTTTACGTTCCTAACTTTTTAATTGCGGAAGTTTTGGCCAAAAAACCTTATATCTGAACAATCGGTTGTATGGGGGCTATATGTTATACTGGTCCGATCTTGTCAGTTCCGACAAATGATTCCTATATTACAAAATGGTGGCCACATACAAAATTTCAGCCAGATATCTCAAAAATTTAGGGACTAGTTTGCGTTCAAACAGACAGACGGACAGACGGACATGGCTAAATCAACTCAGCTTGTCATCCTGATCATTTCGGTATACTTATTGATGGGTCCATCTCTTCTTCTTCTCATACTTACAAACATCGGACCAAAGTTATAATACCATTTCATGTTCATGAAAGGTATAAAAAAACAACCCGGGTCGTTTCGGTACGAAGGGTAATGTACAAGTACAAATACCATTCTCGCAGAACCGGCAATACGTGAAACGCTAACACAATACTTTACTCCCTTACATATTCGAGTACTAACAGCAAAAGCGTACGTGATACCTACGCTCCTATATGGCTGTGAGATTTACTCTGTGACTATGTATGCAAAAGGAAACTTAATATATAACAACATTGCTAGATAGGTTTACGGGCTGAAAAGACTTGACCACGTGTCTCAACACGCTAAAAAGTTGCTAAACATTTCTCTCGATAACCTCATACAAGTAAGAACGCTCACCACTGTCCACAAACTAATATATACGAAGGAACCTGAATATCTATATCGGAGGCTTAATTTTCTTCAAACTTCTCGATCGGTGCTTCTCACCCACTTCAGATATCGAATGCTAATACCTGATCGCCAGTTCTTCATAACTGCCATTCGAAACTGAATCAGAATCAGTCCGTCAATACGTCAGTTGCGTGACGTACGTCAATTTTAGAGCAAATTCTATATTGACGTATCCGTCGTATCTGGCGTTTCTCATACAAACACCCGCAGTCTACTTTGCTGTCAGTTATTTCGACGTACTGACGGACTGATTCTCCTGAACGCATAAGACTTAGAACCAATGCACTGCACTTCAATTAAGAATTAGCAAGTTTCTATAACGACCAAGACAATTAAGATGTTATTTTGTGTACTCTTGCGCTCGTTTTTTATTTCTATTTACTTTTATCCTATGTTGTTGTTGTTGTAGCAGGTGTAGCCCTGCCTAAATGTCAGACAGGGTCACCCCGAGTGTATTGCTCTTGGCCGGGTCGATATAAGAAAACGGCCCGGGTCGTTTCGGCACGATGGGTACAGCACAAGTACTGGTACCGTTCTCGTCGTACCGGCAATACAAGAAACTAGCCGTGTAGGCTATGTCATTTAAAGTGATACAATTTTGGGGATTATTTTGAAAACATAATTTTTTTCCACATTTTACATATACGCTGCGCGGTATGCACTTCTTAACTTCTTACTACACTATCCTATGCAGGGCCGGTCACTTTTTAACTCTTTCGTGAGTTTTTGGATTTTTTTTTAATTTTTTCGCGAATAACAGCAACGAACTCACGGGAATCAAAGTACCTGTCAAATGGTATAAAAATATTGAAAATCGGTTTGGTACTTTTCGAGTAATTGCAATTTAAAAAGTGCTTCATATGAAGTTTGACCTTTCATAACTTTTGTTGTTGTTGTTGCTTCCCCCGCTAAAAAAATTCGGTTATACTCTCCTTAACTATATGTATCTATCTCTAATTTGGTGACATAAAACTTGCCGCAATCCAAGAAACCAAGCTCAGTCCAAGGTCGGACCTCATTACCTATGGCGGATATAACATTCACCGGAAAGACCGTCATAGAGTAACAGGAGGTCTGGGAGGTGGTCTAGCGTTCATAACGCACAACTCTGTACAGTATCATCTATTTGATACCGACATCGAAGGAACGGATGATATCTTAGAAAGCCAAGGTATTACCATCCGTACAGGAGATGTCGATCTGCAAATCATTAACATCTACATACCCCCTGTCTCAAGTTGCCCCACCGGTTATCACCCCGACATTAGCTTGCTATTACGAGGAGATAACCGCGTGATCCTGGGCGACTTCAATGCGCACCACGACATGTGGCACTCAAACTTGCCAGCAGACAGTAGGGGGCATGTACTCGCAGAACAAATAGATGATACGGCTTTCTGTACATTGAACGGAGACGCCCCCACGAGAGTATCGGGTAACTGCTATAGTTCGCCAGATATTTCTATCGTAAGTGCAGGACTATTGAACAACACCAATTGGCGACCCATACTCACGTTGGCGTCTGACCATCTCCCAATAGTCATTACCATCGAACGACCGACGGACTTTATAACACCTGAGCATGGTACATACATCAACTTTACCAAGGCGGACTGGGACAGTTTTCAGACATATACGGACGAATCCTTGGCTGCTCTATCCATTCCTACGGACGTACGCAAAGGCGAACGAGACTTCCGCAACATCATTGGCTTGGCCTCTAGACGCTTCATTCCTGCGGGTCGAATATCCCGAATAAGACCAAATTTCCCCGCGGAGGCAGCGGCCATGGCTAGAGAAAGAGATGAAGTGCGAAGTCTCAATCCCGCAGACCCCCGTATAAGGGATCTCAACGCGGAAATTCGTAGGTTGGTCGATAAACACAAACTGGCCAAATGGAAACAACACCTAGAGCAATGCAACCTCTCTGACGGTGTTGGCAAATTATGGACTACGGTCAAAGCTCTATCTAATCCAACACAACACAAGGATAAAGTAGATATTACTTTCGGTGACAGGGTGAAGAAGGACCCTAGGGGATGTGCGAACTCCTTCTGTAGACAATTTGTACTACATTCCCCACCCGATAGAGCTAAACGTAGAACCATGCGACAGGCGCGTAAATACAAAAACCAAAACACGCCCATTGTCATCACTGCCTCAGAGGTCAAGGAAGCCATCAGACAGGCTAAGCCCTCAAAATCCATCGGCCCCGACGGCATTGCCATGAAGATGCTGAAACATCTAGGCCAGGAGGGACACAAATACTTAGCGGCTCTATTCAATCTTTCACTGAACACTTTCGACATTCCTGAAATATGGAAAAAGGCGAGAAAGGTTCCATTATTAAAACCTAGAAAGCCGGCAAACATAGGCGACTTGTCGAAAGCTTTTGACACAGTCAACCATGTCACTCTCATACAAGATCTATTAGAAACACAAATACCTGATGGGTTAAAGAGATGGACCGCTAATTACTTGAATGGGCGGCAGGCGTCGGTCAACTTTAGAAACGCAACATCAAAACCAAGACGAATTAGACAGGGGGTGCCACAGGGTGGTGTCCTATCCCCGACACTGTTTAATTTCTATCTATCGAAGATGCCCCCACCACCAGAGGGTGTCTCCGTCGTTTCTTATGCCGACGACTGTACAATAATGGCGACGGGGAAGGGCCCCTATACTGATGAACTCTGTAATAAAATCAACGGTTACCTCTGCGACCTTTCCAGGTTTTTCACAGAGCGAGATCTGACGATATCTCCGACTAAATCAACGGCGACGCTTTTTACGACGTGGACGCACCAGGTGAGAAATGAATTAGACATTTTCGTTGACGGCACTAAGCTACCAACTCTCAGCCACCCAAAGTTATTAGGGATGACATTGGATAATACTTTCTCATTTGCTGGTCATGTGTCTGCAATGGTCTCAAAGGTACGTACAAGATCCTCAAGTCACTTGCCGGCAGTACTTGGGGAAAAGACAAAGAAACGTTGCTGACTACATATAAGGCCATTGGCCGACCAGTCTTTGACTATGCTGCACCCATATGGTCGCCTAATGTACATAACACCAACTGGACGAAGTTACAAGTCTGCCAAAATACTGCAATCAGAACTGCTACGGGATGTCTCCTCATGTCTTCCGAGTCTCACCTCCATCAGGAGGCAAAACTGCTCAATGTAAAAGAGCATTCGGAAATGCTGAGCAAGCAATTCCTGCTGCCACAAGCCAGCACATCCAAACCGTCATCTTTTGGACATAGATCCGCCCCCGAGAGACATAAGGAAACATCTCCGTAAACATTATGATGAGATCCGGCATCATATTACCTTGCCGTTTGATCTGCAGAATCATAAGCGGGCTCTAACCGACATCCACACCGAGTCGGTAGATACTTTTGTCGGATCTCTACCTGTGAACCCCGTTCTGAACAGTCCTCCACCGGATATTGCTGAAGAAGAACGCAGCTTACCAAGGGAGACAAGAGTTACCTTGGCACAGCTTAGGTCTGGATATAGTGTAAGGTTAAACTCCTACTTGGCCAGACTTAATGACACAATCTCAAACACATGCCCTTCATGTGGTAGGACCCCCCATGATACTCTACATCTCTTCAATTGTTCATTTGAACCTACTCTTCTAACCCCTCTGTCCCTCTGGGCAAACCCTGTTGAAACTGCACGTTTCCTTGGACTCCCCTTAGAAGAGCTTGATGAAGATCTTCGGAATGATCATACACTCTAGACAGGGCAATGCATTGTTAACAACAACAACAACATCTCTAATTTGGTTTTTTAGTTTGGGAGTTTGTGGTATTCTGCATTTTTGCAAAAAAAATTCGCGAAAATCAGGGAACTTTCTAATCGGCTTAAAACTTGTACCTTATATCGTTTATTTACTGCAACATTGTCATAACTCAAAAAACGTGATTTTACAGACAACGCATTTTTAGTTTTTGAATTGCTGTATATTTATATGGGATAAGTAATTAATCGCGATGCTGCGTGAAATGCCAAAACCCCGGATATAACACTTTGCCAGTTGATCAAACATATTATTTCCTATATATTAGTGATGTTAACTAAAAATTTGGGTTTTTTGAGTTATGACGATGTTGCAGCAAATGAGCGATATATTAAAATTCAAAGAGCTACAATACTACATACTGTGGCGAATGTTCTCAGGAATCGCTCATCTCCCAACTCTAGCGTATTTCTATCACTAGCGTCACTACCACAACTACAGCTGCGAGAGGCAGCTCGCGTGTTTGCGAATGTGGCACAAAGAGGAGATGACGATAGATAAACGCTTCGAGAACACTGTTGCACGAATAAACCAGAAAGGTGTAGACATTTCTAGGTTGTGAAGCTGCTGTCTGCTAGGGTATATAAACCGCGCAAAGACAACGCAAATCAATCAGTTTATTTTGAAGTGTTGTACAGTGAAGTACTGAACAGTAAATTAACCCGCGATATTGTACTACGGTTTTTAGTACTGAATAAAGCGTACTACTTATTAAACAGAATCGGAGTGTTTTATTTAACGTACAGTGATCGAACTCAGGGAAAATAATCAAGGAATCATCGAATTCGTCACAATTGGTGTCAGAAGTGGGATTGTTAAATAAATTCAAGGACATTGAAAAGGATAACAAGGACATTGAAAAGGATAACAAGGACATTGAAAAGGATAACAAGGACATTGAAAAGGATAACAAGGACATTTTAAGGATAACAAGGACATGGTAAAGTTGAATGAGTTGAAGATCCAGCAACTCAAAAACGAGTTGGAACGACGTGGATTGTCAACAACGGGCAATAAAGCAGAGCTACAATCACGGTTGCGAGAAGCGATGGAAGCAGAACGAATCAACGTTGACGATCATGTTTTTCAGCTTTTGGAAGAGGGAGCGACGAAAGTGGAAGAACAAAAGGATACCCCGAATCCTGTGGAAAACGTGAACACAAACTCGTTATTGGCTGCATTGGCTCAGATGTCGACGAACATAACATCTCAAATGAAAGAACAGGAGACACGTATTACATCCGGAATTTCAACACAGTTGGAGGAACAGAAGACACACATGGCATCTCAGTTAGAAGAACAGAAGGCATACATGGCGTCACAGATCAAGGAAGAGTTGATGGAACAGGAAACACGCATAACGTTAAAACTAGAGGCACAAGAGCAAAGAGTCTCATCGCAGCTAGAAGTTGTCAGTGGACGACAGGATAAGATCGAAGCCGAGGTGGATGCGTTAAAATCTCGTATCCAGGAGTTGCAGCTGAATCGTCCAAATGCTGTATCAAGTTCTCCCAAGGTAAAAACCCCATCTTTTGATGGTTCTGTTCCATTCCAGGTATTTAAGCTACAGTTTGAGAAGACAGCAGCTGTGAACAATTGGGGCGCTGAAGACAAAGTCGCTGCTTTATTTGTGGCATTGAAAGGACCTGCAGCCGAAATCTTACAGACTATTCCAGAAGGTGAAAGGAACAACTATGAAGCATTGATGGGAGCCGTTGAAAGACGCTATGGTAGCGAGCATCGGAAGCAGATTTACCAAATAGAGCTACAAAATCGCTGCCAGAAGCCCAATGAGACCTTACAAGAATTTGCATCGGACATCGAGAGGTTAGCGCACCTAGCAAACGCGGATGCACCTGTAGAGTACATGGAGAGGGTAAAGATACAAAGTTTCATAAATGGAATACGTGATGTGGAGACGAAGCGGGCCACCTATGCAAATCCAAAGAGATCATTTGCGGAGACGGTATCACATGCTCTAACTCAAGAAACAGCATCACTTTTGTGCAAACCAGCGTACAAAGCTCATCGTGTGGAAGTAGAACGACCAGAATGGGTGGACGCAATCCTAGAAGCAGTGAACGGAAAGCAACAGAAAAATGAAGCGTCCATTAAATGCTTCAAGTGCGGGAAATCTGGTCATATTGCACGTTATTGTGGATCTGGATCTAGTTCCAATAATGCAAGCGGACGTAAGCGCAAGGCTGAAGGAGATGAGCAAGTCTCCCAATCCAACCAACCGTTAAACTAAAGAGAGTCAGCCGCAAGGGGCGTAGGCTGGCTCCCGCAATCGGATGCCCCATAATCTCTGTCTCACAGATCGGAAGGAAGTCGAGTAATGTTACTGTTGGAGGACTCGTGGACGGAAAGGAGCGTTTACTGACTATTGATACGGGCGCATCTCATTCCATCATTCGATCTGATTTAGTCAAGAAAGGAGTGAGGCCATTACATGGAGCAAAGTTGCGTACGGCGACTGGTGAGGACACCCAAGTTCAAGGAGAAGTAACATGTGAAATCGCAATTGGAAATGTCACCGTACTGCACAATTTTATAGTGGCAGATATTGTTGATGAGATCATAGTTGGTGTGGATTTCTTAAGCAACCAAGGCATCAAGATCGACATGGAAAACAGGACTATGAGCTATAAGAACATGGATGTGCCACTCAATTTTGGTTACGAGAACAAGTACATCAGTAAGCGGGTACTCGTGGAAGATAGCCAACAAATTCCACCGAAGTCGGAGGCAGTCGTTTGGGCAAGGATTGATAGAGATTATGGGACAAACAAATTGTGGGTTGTCGAGGCAGCAAACAATTCAAAGACGGATATACTAGTAGGAAAAACACTGGCTATGACAAAACAAGATGGACGTATACCGGTAAGAGTACTAAATGAGTTTCGATCGCCGATCAAGCTTTCCAAAGGAGCTATATTGGGACAATGTCAGGAGGTGGAGGTGATTATAAACTGTGAACAGCTCCAGGGAAATGTCTCTACCAGCAACATTAATCTATCAGATAATATCACGGCGTGGACGCAAGGGCTCGAAGAAGACCACCAGAATAAGGCAAACCAACTTCTATTAAAGTACTCTACCATATTTGACAAGGATGGCTCCAAACCAGGTCGGACCAATGTAGTGAAGCATCACATTGGTACCGGTGACGCTAGACCAATCCGCCAAGCTCCTCGAAGTGTTCCATTGGCCAAACGCCAAGTGGTAAGTGAAATTATACAAGAAATGAGTGACAGCGGCGTGATCGAACCATCAGCTAGTCCATGGAGCTCACCGGTAGTGCTAGTAAAGAAAAAGGATGGAAAAATGCGGTTCTGTGTGGACTACCGGAAGTTGAACGACGTAACGAAAAAGGACAGCTATCCATTACCTAGAATTGACGATACTCTGGACTCACTATCTGGTACGAAATGGTTCTCAACACTGGACTTGAAAAGCGGCTATTGGCAAGTAGAGGTGAAAGATGAGGATAAGGAAAAGACAGCCTTCAGCATTGGAGAGGGGCTGTGGCAATTTACGGTAATGCCCTTTGGACTATGTAACGCTCCAGCTACTTTTGAGAGACTCATGGATCAAGTATTGAAAGGACTGCATTGGAAAACATGTTTGGTGTACCTGGATGACATCATCGTGCTGGGAAAAAGCTTTGAGGAACATCTTAAGAACTTGGAGGAAGTTTTCCAAAGGATAGCTGGCGCCGGTCTGAAATTAAGTCCCAAAAAGTGTGCATTGTTCAAGAAGGAAGTAAGTTACTTAGGTCACAAGGTTACTACGGAGGGAATTTGCACTGCTAAAGAGAAGATCGAAGCAGTAAAGGATTGGCCAAGACCGAAAAATTTACATGAGCTACGAAGTTTCCTCGGACTGTGCACGTATTATCGTCGATTTGTACCGAATTTCGCCAGCGTAGCCAGTAGCCTTCATGTGTTGACCAGGAAGAATATGTCATTTGATTGGAAGAAGGAACATGAAGTGGCTTTCCAAACCTTGAAAGAACGGCTGTGCACGGCCCCAATGTTAGCGTATCCAATCCCAGGCTCAACATTTATTTTGGATACAGACGCGAGCGGTTACGCGATTGGAGGTGTTTTGTCACAGATTGTCGATGGGCAGGAGAAGGTAGTGGCGTACTATAGCCGCACAATTGGGAAGCCCGAAAGGAACTATTGTGTAACACGGAGAGAACTACTGGCATTGGTGGAGTGCATCAAGCATTTCCACAAGTATCTCTATGGACAGCGATTTCACGTCAGGACAGACCATGCAGCCTTGAAATGGCTCTTGCAGTTCCGTAATCCAGAAGGTCAATTGGCACGGTGGATAGAGCGACTACAAAGTTATGACTTTTCCATAGAGCATCGCAAAGGCAGCAACCACGGCAATGCTGATGCAATGTCCCGGCGACCATGTAACCTAGAATGCAAGCATTGTTCGAAAGCTGAGGCCAAGGAAGATGTTATAGATGTGCGGTTAATGACTATAACATCTACGGACGAATGGAACATGGATCAACTAAGGAAGCATCAGCTAGAGGACCCAGATCTGGTACGTGTGATGCAAGGAATCGAGCAAAACGAACGACCAACAAGAGAGGAGATGTCAGCAGAGAGTCCTGTTGCCAAGTCATATTGGGCACAGTGGAACAGTCTGAAATTGGTATCCGGTTGCTTACATAGAGTATGGGAAAGCGAAGATGGTCAATGCGCTCGGAAGCTGGTAGTTGTCCCAAGGAAGAAAATCTCTGATGTTTTGAATGAGCTACATAATGGCCCAAGTGGAGGTCATCTCGGAGTCACGAAAACGTTGGAGAAAGTCAAGCAGAGATTCTATTGGGTTGGTTGCCGGCAGTCGATCGCGGAGTGGATTGCCAACTGTGAGGTGTGCATCAAAGCAAAGGGTCCGAAGTCGAGAAGTCATGGACAGATGAAGCAGTACAACACAGGTGCACCGTTTGAGAGGATTGCCATGGATGTAGCTGGCCCATTTCCTACTAGCAAACTCGGGAACAAGTACGTATTAGTTGTTATGGACTATTTCAGCAAATGGCCAGAAGTTTACCCGATTCCAAATCAAGAGGCAGAAACCATTGCAGAGGTGTTCACTAACAATTGGATAGCGAGGTTTGGTGTACCGATGGAGTTACATTCTGACCAAGGCAGGAATTTCGAATCAGTCGTATTCCAAGAAATGTGCAAGATATTGGGTATTCGGAAAACTCGAACAACTGCTTTGCATCCTCAGTCAGATGGTATGGTGGAACGTTTCAATCGAACCTTGGAAGAGCACATGAGGAAAGTAGTGGATAAGTTCCAGAAAGATTGGGATACGCACATCTCCTTGTTTCTGATGGCATATCGCTCGGCAGTACATGAAACTACGGGTCAAACTCCGGCAAAAGTAATTTTTGGGAATGATCTGCGGTTGCCAGCTGACTTGAAGTTTGGGATAAATGCTGATGAAGGAATAAATGCCAGGAAGTCCACTAGCTTCTTGGAAGAAGAAATGAGAGAAATACACGATCTTGTAAGACAACGGACGAAGATCATGAGTGATAAGATGAAAGCCAGATACGACAAAGCCATCAACTCGGAAGGTTTTAAAGAAGGAGATTTAGTGCTGTTATACAACCCACAACGAAAGAAAGGTTTGTCCCCAAAACTGCAATGTAACTGGGAAGGCCCATATAAAGTAATAAAGCGGATAAATGATGTTGTCTACCGCATACAAACTGTTGGAAAACCACGAAACAAAATGAAGGTGGTTCACCTGGAGAGGCTAGCAACGTTTGGATCAGGAAATGTGTCTGATCGGGACGATCAGACTTAGGTGGAGGGCAGTGTGGCGAATGTTCTCAGGAATCGCTCATCTCCCAACTCTAGCGTATTTCTATCACTAGCGTCACTACCACAACTACAGCTGCGAGAGGCAGCTCGCGTGTTTGCGAATGTGGCACAAAGAGGAGATGACGATAGATAAACGCTTCGAGAACACTGTTGCACGAATAAACCAGAAAGGTGTAGACATTTCTAGGTTGTGAAGCTGCTGTCTGCTAGGGTATATAAACCGCGCAAAGACAACGCAAATCAATCAGTTTATTTTGAAGTGTTGTACAGTGAAGTACTGAACAGTAAATTAACCCGCGATATTGTACTACGGTTTTTAGTACTGAATAAAGCGTACTACTTATTAAACAGAATCGGAGTGTTTTATTTAACGTACAGTGATCGAACTCAGGGAAAATAATCAAGGAATCATCGAATTCGTCACAATACTCAAAAAAAATCTTATATATATATCGACCATCAGTACAAAAGCCAGGAGAATGACAAATTGCACATAAATATGAGATTACATCTAAAGTTAACGTGTGTATGTCCGGCATGCGGCTCGCCCCCCCATAATACCAACTACTTATTCACTTGCTCTACGGAGCCCACTCTTCTAACACCCATCTCCCTTTGGTTCAACCCTATTTAAACTGCTAGTTTCCTTGGACTCCCGTTAGAAGGTATCGATGACATTTTAGGCTAAGGAAAAATACGCATTGGGCAGGACTACACCTCGTTACAACAACAACAACGATTTGAGTGAAACCGTATAAATAGACTGGGTAAAAGTTACGCTAGAGCTGATATCATAATGGCTACCGTTAACATTTCTTCTGCTACATCTCACTGAAGCACTGCCATTTAACCTGCACAATGAATTATTCAACGTCCGGCAATATTTTGCCTGTCGATGACGCATGCCCAATAAGGTTCGTTCATTGTCAATTAGTGGAAAAAAAATTACGTCAAAACCGGAGAAAAGGCATGCAAGACAGTGTTCAGCGGACAGGGCGCGGCCTGTTGACCAACTGACGTTGTATGAATATGCTCCAAGGCCTGCTTGCGCAACTCTAGATCAAACGGCGTTGTTATATAATACCGGATCTCATCAATATGTTTACGTAAATGCGTCCTTATGGTCCTAGGAGGCGGAGTGCTGTGGTTTACACCAATTCAGTTCAGTTCAATTATGCTCACTAACTGGAAGCATTTCCGCCTCATTGTGCATATGAGTTATAGTAGACATAAGGGCGCACCCCGTAGCGGTTCTGAGCGCGGTGTTTTGACAGGCCTGCAGCTGACTCCAATGAACGTCTGCAAGCCCCGGCGACCATATC